>SADC01000280.1:0-106504 GCA_004194705.1 Ditylenchus dipsaci | reverse complement strand
GCATTTTTTCTGTACAACACGATGTGACAAGCATATTTTAAACACTTCTGACAAAAAATTTTGACCTTCGACAAAAAAAAAATGCCTCCACCTCACAAAATGTCATTTAAAGGCATTTTTAGGGGTCATTTTCTGGGTTTCATACATTTTTCTTGCTGGAATAGACTTGGCAAAAAGGCTCTAAATGCATTTAAAACCAAGAGTCTTCCTCAGAATTATGTCGAGGTAAGTGAGTGCGCGCATCTCTACCGACCTAGCCCCCTGCGCCCCTTCGGGGGCGCAGGGGGGGCTTGGTTGCTTGGGTAGAGATGCGCACACCCACATACCTTGACACAAATCACTCGAAATTGACTCTGGATGTAAAAACATATGCATACCAGAGTTTCTTTATGCGGTAGGCTCCAGAAAGTAAAAACCTGTTCAAAATCGATCATTTTTATTTTTCTTTATTTTGAAAATGCCTTAAAATGACCATTTTTGACTGAGGGGTGGGAGGCAATTTTTTTGGCGAAGTTAAATTTTTCTATTCAGAAACTGTTTATATATGCTTCTCGCATCGTGTTTTGCAGAAAAAATGGTTCGGGTGGTGATTTTGGGTCACTTTTCAAAAAAACCGAGTATGGGGGGGGAACTATAAAAGTGCCTTTTTGCGAAAAAGCGATTAAGCGGATCAGAATTCCAGTCCGACGGGCTTAATCGCTCAAATTGTGTGTTTGGGATAGATTGAGGTGATTAGAAAAGATCAGTGAAAATTATGAGCGATAAAGCCGGTAAAAACCCGACTGTCGACCAAACTGACTGTCGACCGCCACTGTCGACGGTCCCAACTGTCGGCTCTAACCTTCGACTTTACCCCTTTTTTCCCACGGGTATGAAAATCAACCTAAAATTTCAATTTTTTAAAAAGAAACTAACATGCTGTATTGAGTGCTCCGGAAAGATATCCAACATAGGTTCGCAAACGTAGCAGAAAATTGAGCTCTAAGTAAAAGTGGCGAAAAAAGACACAGCGGATCCAAATACTATATGGAGATTCAGAAATTCTATTTTTTAGAAACTTATACACACTCTTAAATCCCGTTAAACATAAGAAGACAAACATTTCAAAGTCAAAACAAAAAAATGAATCCAGAAGCCAAAAATCAGGTGTTACGTGACTCGGTTGTTACGCGTAACAAAATAGTGTGTTACGAGACTTTGTTACGTGACTCGAAAGCAGTGTTACGCGTAACCGACATGCGTAACACGAGTCGCGTAACAAGTTCTGTCTTAACTCGTGTTGCGCCACTCGTGTTACGCGACTCAAAAACAGTGTTAGCGTACACTAGTCAAATTGTGTTACGCGGGTCGTGTTACGCCGGAGTAATGAATGGAGCTTAAGAGTATATTCTCCACTTGCTAGTAAACCATACACTTTTATGGCTCACCTTAAGACTGACATAAATTTTTCTGGGGTGGTAGTAACAATCACGGATAGAAATATCCGGATACGGATAAAATCGCGGATTTATCCGCAGCTGAGGATTAATCCGCGGATATATCCACGAATTTATCCGCGGATAAAATCTGCGGATAAATATGGTATTTTCATTTTTTCCTATAGTTTCATTTCTTACTACTTTCTGTCTTTTCAAAATTATTACAATGTTTATTCATACTTTTTTGTGTTACTATATATAAAAGTAACGATTTATGCCCAAATTTATCATTTTCTCAATCAAGAAAAAAAGTTTCGCACAATATGGTTTCGATAAGTGTTTCTACTATTACAGTAAGCCATGTTGGTGATATTTATATCTGATTGATTCTCTTCAAAATCATCTTCTATCCCATCAAAATGTGGCTGGTTCAAATCAATAGCAATGTTGTGCAAGACTGCAGAAGCAACTATAAAGCTAGACACATTTGCAAATCTATGCGCAATTCTCCATGTAGGCTATGAAATCTTCTTTTCCACCTGCCAAAAGCTTGTTCAAACAAGGACTCTGGTCTCTGGTCAGCATGGGCGGAATTGTAACTCAAATGTCAAATAAGATTACCATATTTTCTCTTACTATTGACTGGTCTCTAATTATGACTTTGAGAGTCTGTATCACCGAGAGTGAAAATTTACATTTTTTTTGCCTTTTCTTGGCTCCTAAGGGTTCTGCCGATTCCGCTTTTTAGATTTGGTTAAGCACCCGATTTTTATAGAAAGATTCGATTTGAAGATGCACAAATTTACTGACATTGCACAAAATATGCACTTGAAAGAGAAAAACTAGATGAATTATTGCAAAATTTAAATTTGACGGAGATATACATATTTTGACGGGAGTTTTCATAATTTGACGGGAGATTTACATATTTTGTTTGAAATTTAAATTTGACGGGGTAAAAAAATAAATTGACGGAGATTAACATATTTTGACGAGTGTTTTCAATTTGAGCCTCCAAAATACTTTTTTGAATTATGTACTGTCGGTATATGGAATTAAAAACTAAATCTATACAAGGGACCCAAGCCATTTAGGTTTGGAAAAGTGGATTTCCATGGCGCAGTGCATAAGCGTTTACGTTTTTGGCCCAAAATGTGTTTTTTGGTGTTGCAGGTTCAATCCCACGTAGTGGCTCACTATTTTTTTTTGGCTTCTTTTGCCAGTTTAGAGGTAATTAGACTTTTTGACGCCAGATTCGGAATCAGCGACCAATTAACATCTAGAAATGATCAAACAACAAAAAAATAGTGTGTCACTACGTGGGATTGAACCTGCAACACCAAAAAACACCATTTTGGGCAAAAAAACGGAAACACTTACGCACTGCGCCATGGAAGCCACTTTCTCAAACCTGAATGGCTCCCCCCTTAAAGGCCTGACCTCTCCTACTCGGTGGTCCCCGCCAATTCAAAAATTTCCCCTTGATCATTGGACTTCTGTACAGATTTTCCGCACGTTTCTAACAAAACTAGGCCTGAAATCAAATTTTAGGCTTAGTTTTGTTAGAAACCTAGCGGAAAAATCCGTACAGAAGTCCAATGATCAAGGGAAAATTTTTGAATTGGCGGGGACCACCGATTAGGAAGAGGTCAGGCCCTTTAAAAATAGCCTCTAGAAGAAGGGTTTGAAATACCCGATTTTCGAGATGTTCTATCATATTCTCCTTATTTTTATATAAGGAAAACTTCTCTATTCTAACTTTGGGTTGTTCTACTCTACATTGGACTTCGTACACCCCACTTTTCGCCTTGTCTGAAAAACATAGCTCTGACGCATTTTTATTTCTTAATTTTTTTTCAATTATATCAGCGACTTTTCGGTTTTTATTTATCAGTTAAGCACATAATATTACAAGTACGTAGACTGCTAAAACAAACATAAGTTCTTCCTTTTTCTCACTTACAAAAGATCTAACAAAAGCTAGAAACATGCAAAGTAAGTCAAATAAATGGTGAGAACGGGAGATCATAGTAAAGGGATAAAAGCATCGACTTTTATACTTATTACCAGAGTTAAAATAACTTTTTTTTAAGTAATTCAAAAATTTTATTTGCTTTTTGAGATTTTTTTCATCGAAAATACCAACAAAGTGTATAAGTTAAACAAATTAGTTCAGAGAATCAAAAACTTTTTAGAAATACTTTTTAAGTTATTTTAACTCTTGCACTCGTAAGAAAGGCCGAATGATCTCTGTTTGGTAGGTTGCTTATACACGCGGATTATATAAATTACAAATTTGATTATGAAATGTTGGTTCACAATAAAAAGTTTAAAGTTGAATACACAGATATTGTTGTTCTTAAATAACTTAAAGTGCATGTAATTCGGCCACAGAGTACCTAAAACCAAAAGAAACATCCAGTTAAATTCATGTAAATAATTATTTTTTACCAAGCGAATAATTAAAAACTGTTTAGCAAATGGCCTTTAGTTCTGAGGTTTTCCAACGGCACCGCCGGGTTGTACTTGTCCTTTGTTGTTTTTGTTCATGAGGTACCTGAAAAATAAAGTATTGGCTGTGAGAATAGGGGTGACAACTTAGGTGTACACTTTTTAATAGTTAAGTTTTTTGCGAATGTTCGACTATAAAGCAATTCTAAATAATCCATATTTTATTTCTGGCTTGGATGAAGGGGAGTGTAAAAATGTTTTGTCCGCTGACTACAGTAGTATCTTCTAATTACTCGACATGTCTACTTATTTTTCAAACAACCGAAAATCAGAAAATTTTGTGGCCAATCTCAAGAATTTCGGGTACAAATCTAAAAGCAGAATCCGTAAAGCTCGGAGGAGTTAAGAAAATGCACAAAAAAAATTTGCAAAATAATTTCTCTGTTCTGAGATATAAGGCTCAAAGTAAGTGACTACCGAGTAATTACAAGAAATACGATATATTCGGTTATAAAGATTCAAAATAACCACCTACTCATTCTGACTCAGCATGAGATCCACCGAATTAACTGTAGAATTTTACAGCTAATTATTGGGCCTGATTCTGAGTCAGAATGAGTAGGTGGTCATTCTGAGTCTTTTTGACAGAATATAGTAAATGAGACAAAACATGCCTGCACTCCCGTTCATCCTTTAACTCATAATGCTCGAATATTATCAGCGGGACAAAAACATGCCTAATTTCCTTAAAGTGAGAAATAAAAAAGATTTGTGTTTACAAAAACCGCCCCTCCCCACTCAACTTTTTTATGATAATGGGTACAACTCCTCCTTACCGATGAATGTGAGGGATGACACCTCCACCAGCGATAGTTGCTTTGATCAGAGAATCTAGTTCTGAATAAATATAACTTGTAAAAAGCATTATTTATGCAACAAAGATTATGTAAAAAACCCTCATCTCCTCGGATAGCCAAATGTAGATGGCGAGGGGTGACACGCTTCACTTTCAGGTCTTTGGAAGCATTGCCTGAATGAGAAAAACCGTAGAAATAACTGATTTTCAAAGGCTATGCAATATTTACCAGCTAATTCAAGCACTTCGGCGGTCAGGTATTCCAGGATCTAAATATTGATATAATTTAAAAAATTGTAAACTGATTTAAGCCAAACGCTCACAGCAGCAGAGTAGACAGCAGCAGTAGCACCCACTCGACCATGGCTGGTGGTGCGCTTCTTCAAAAAACGGTGGATACGACCCTGGGAACTGAAGGCCGGCTCTGGCACTTCTGGAGATCACCTTGGACTTGGCCTTGCCACTGTCTTTGCCTGATTTACCTAAAGCACAATAAAGTCTTATAAGTTTTTAAATAGTTTCAAATTATTAAGATTTTGACCCTACTCGAATATAACCCCTCCCTCGAAAATTATTATTTTTTAAATGTTCTTAAACCCTGAATCACCTCTAGAGCTTAAAAAACAGTTGTTTAAGTTCTAATCAAGGTTTTTACTGATTTTTACATTGACTTTTTACCATATATATGGCTAAAAAAAAACCCTGAATTATATTCTAAATCGAGATTCAATATTTCTAAGTTTAGTGAGCGCTAGCCTTCTGGGCTTTGAAGGGTTAGAGATGCACAGACGCATACCTGAGACATAATTCACTTAAAAGTTTGTCTGAATGCATAAAGCAAGGAATTATATCCAAGTAGCGCCAGATGTTTATTATTTTAAAAGAATTGTCAGATTTTAAAGTTCAGGCCAGTTCACCATAGCATAGCATTTGGTTTTTTAAAGAGCAAATGGTTTGAAAATTCGACAGTACCCCCCCCCCCCCCCCCAAAAACCCCTCCAAAGAGTATTTTTCTCTAAGCCAACTTTTTTCACTTCCGCCTATTTCACACCTTTTGCACCGACAATAATATTCGAGGCAAAGACCAGCACACTTCACATTGCAATGAATTGAGGTGGAAAAAAATCAAGGGAACCGAAAAAAGTAGGCTCAGAGAAAAATACTGTTTGGAGAAGGGGTTATTTGGGGTTTTCATGAAAAATTATAAGAAATTGTCTGAACAGGTTTATGAAGTTTTTCAAAAAAAAACTTTCAATTCAGGTGATGTCTTTGCATAAGGTCGAATCATCAAACAAGAATAATATAAAAAATTATGTAAAAAAACTTTCATGTTTAGGGCTATTAAGCTTTTTCGATATTTAAGAAATTAGCAAAATCTATCATGGCCAGAAAAACAGCCATAAAGTCAAAGCCAACATTTTTCAGACTATTAGAAAGGCTTTAAAAATTTTGCTTGAAGAAGGTCATACTATAACCTTAAATTGATGTTTCAACTTTTGGTTCGTTTAAAACATCTTATTTTTTGAATTCAGTAGTTGTAAGTACCAAACATTTGTCTTGTAGCTTTACAGAAAATTTTGATGTGTTAATCTGATCAATATCAGATAAATTAAATTTTGACAGACAAATCAAAACCAATCAAAACCCCACCTTTTCCACCAGCCATTTCAAAGTAAGTCTATTATCGAAAATATAGGAAGTTGTAAGCTATAAATATAATAAAAGTAATTTAAGGCTTAAGCAGAAACCTATGTCTCAAAATGAAATATTTTGGAAGAAATGCGCGCAAAACTATACCTACGACAACCTACTTATAACAATAGGACTAGCAACAACTAGAGTAGTGAGCGAAAAGTCTGCTGCCGGACAACTAGAGACGCCAATCAATTTTAAAAGAGCAAGCCAAGCCCTCTTCCTTTCAAAAGAAACAACCGCAGGTCGCCAAAGTAGCTAAAGGACAAACTTAGGGCAGGCAACTCTGGGTTTGAATCTAATTTATTGTGTTTTTGTTGATTTAGAAATAGTTTGCAGCCAGCTATTATAAACATACTAGGGTATTGTTCCATTGGCATTGAACGGCCGCTTAATCGACTGGAAAATGAGAGTTTTAAAAATTTAGCAATTTTTAAGCTGATAAAAATTATCTATATAGGCAATTTTTTGAGCCATACTACATAAAACAAAAATAGGTTGAAACGTGAAGATATATAAACCTACTAAAAAATGAGGCGTTTAAAGCCAGCTAATTGATTTGGTGGTGGTGATAATTTATAAGTGTTTTTAGTAAAAAAAGGTGGAAAATTCTATGCAATCTATTGGTACAAAATGTAGAATAGTTGTTTAAAAAACCAAAAGCTTAAAAACATTTGTATACATTCAGGAGCACCCACCCTAGTCGATTTTGAAACACGCCTTTCACCAGTTTGTCTTGGTTCCCTAAGCTGATTTTTTGAAACACCTTTTCTTGTTTTTTCTTGAATTTTATCTATTTTAAAAGTATAATTCAAGAAAAAATTCAAAATATAAATTTTTTTGAAAAAATTAGCTTGAGGGACTGAGGCAAAAACTGCTGGGGTGGATGTTGGGGTGGGTGTATTTCAGTGTTCTTGCTTGACTTGCACTATTTTCAAATAATTTGATTGAGAGATGCATGATATAAAAATATATGTGTTATTTTTGTTTATTTCCAGTCAGAGGCTTTGACTTAATATTTTCAAACATTTTAAATAATGTATTTATTCCTTTACTAGATTTCAAATTTTGAAAATTTGAGCGGCTGTCAAAATGCAAACTTAACTTTTTATTTCGTCAGATAAGAAAATTGATGCAAAAACTTATTGGCGATTCTTTTCATTGATTGATTTTTGAAACAGTATTTTCCCATTATCTCTTATTCGTTTCACTTAGCTTGTAAATTGGTAATGTCTGACTATTAATTCTTTTTTAGTCTTATTTGTTTGAATGATTATTTCTTTGACTACTTCTTAATTTTCAGCTCGAAATACTTTAAAACTAACATAGATTGAAAAAAATTGAAAATTTGTAAAAAAATCAGCCATCTTATACAATATTTTTTTTTCACATTTACAACAATTTTTTAAATATATATTGATGCCTAAAATAAGACTTTTTTATGACTAGGGACCCAACTCTATGCAAATGCATATTTTTCTGCAGATATGCAAGCAAGAGCTGTGCACCGAAAGCTCACTTTTAGCCTTATTCAGGCACTTTTTCGTCCTTTTATGTTACGCCGAAGGGATCAAGCATATTTTATATAGAGCGTCTATTTTAGTCATTTTATCAGAAGTTTGGTCAAAATCAACCCTAGAAAGGGATATGTTATATCGGGTGTATGTTGTATCGAGCGGCGACCATAGTGACCGCCCGTCCGGCCGGGCCCGTCCCGTCCACGTCCCCGTCCGGACGGCGCTGAAAAACTGGACGGTCGGACGGCCGGCACGGTCGGCCGTCTTTGTGGCCGGCCGGCGGACGGCCGGTGAAAAACGTCCAGGACGGTGGACGGCCGGCAAGAGCATACTCGGACGGGACGGCGGGCGGACGGCCCGTCCGAGACCGTCTTGTACTAGACCGAAATCATCCCGTGAATCTTTGGGTTTAAGGTTTCATAAAGGGTCTCATAACAATATTTGAAGATATTATTAAATCAGGTAGTGTTAATGGCAATTACTACTATGCTGCAGCATCCATCCTTTTAAAGGGGGGGGGACTTTATATACGCATCGCCTTTTGTCGAAAGTTCTAGTCCCTCTGGGGGTGTTTAATTTATTTTTTTAGTAACTTTTTTGACTTCTAGGTCCAAAAATCATCGAGCAATCGATTGCAACCATTTCCAGCACTGCTTTGATGTCATCAACTGCCTCAATTTTGCTATTTTTGGCAATGACTACTAAAATTAAAGGAAATTAGCCAAAATGATGCGTACTAGGAACTGAGATTTTTTGCGATTTCAATCTACATTTTTTTATACAACCGTATGCTGAAAATGACGGTAAGAAGCGGGCTACATTTTGAGTGTGAGGTTGCAAATGAGTGTGTAAATTAAAATTGCGAAAAAATGTCAGTTCCAGGATACTACCGAAAAGTACTGGGATAGTCCTATTGAGGATTTCACCTAATTGGATTTTTTATATTTTAGCCCTGACTTTATACCAACTTTTCATCTGTATGATAGCTCAAATGAAAGCCCAGAAGCTTGGCCACATTTTGACACTAAACTATTAAATAAAAGGAGAATAAGAATAAGGTCTTCAGCCAGTGGTAGTCAAATCTGTAACCTAAGGCGATGCGTATATAAAGTGAGTGTGTAAAAATGAGTGTGTAAATTAAAATTGCGAAAAAATGTCAGTTCCAGGATACTACCGAAAAGTACTGGGATAGTCCTATTGAGGATTTCACCTAATTGGATTTTTTATATTTTAGCCCTGACTTTATACCAACTTTTCATCTGTATGATAGCTCAAATGAAAGCCCAGAAGCTTGGCCACATTTTGACACTAAACTTTTAAATAAAAGGAGAATAAGAATAAGGTCTTCAGCCAGTGGTAGTCAAATCTGTAACCTAAGGCGATGCGTATATAAAGTCCCCCCCCCCTTTAAAATACAACTCAAAATATATTTTTGTGATCAGTGTATTGAAATGCTGGCCCGATTCACCTTTACAGAGCATCATTTTTATCTTGGTATTTTAGCCCTTGTGCTTTTTTCTTCAAAGGTGGTCATGTTAACTATAATCACTATGAGCATCACCATAAGCACAGTGTTGCAATAACCATAATAAACAAGGGACTAACGCATTTTTTGAATAAAAAAGAACAGGAAGGACCAAGCTAAAATGATGTCCTGTAAAGGTGAATAGAGCCATTGCTGTATTATTTTCAAAAAAAAAACATATTTTTACTAAAAAATCAGTAAAAGCAAAAATTTGGTGAAAAAATTAAAATTTGATTTGTTTTTTACTATTTTGGCCGCCGGTGGACGGCCGGCATGAAAAAATTTATAGCAGACGGCCGGTGGACGGCCGCGAAAATTTCAGCAAGACGGCAAAATATTGGACGGCCGGCCGACGGCCGGCCGTTAGAAAAAAAATTCGGACGGCCGGTTGGACGGCCGGCCAGAAACGTGTAGGACGGGGACGGGACGCCGTCCAAATTATGAGATACGCGGTCACTATGGCGGCGACTGTAGTGCATATTTTGGATTTTTTAGTGCATAGAATTTGGGCCCCTAGTTATGATATATTGTGTGAAAAATAATACAATGAAAGCTTTGAGCTACTTATGTTGTATTTATAAACAAAATAATAATTTAAAATTTAGCAATCGTTATAATACCCAGCACTCTGAAGCAATGGCCCGACCGAAGAAGAGCAAGAAAAGTGGAAAATGTAAACTTCCTTTACCTTCTTACAAATTATTAATTATAATTATTAAGCTCACGGTCATCGCAAACCAATTGACGAAGGCACTGTTGAGCTAGAAGTCTCTCTGAAGGAATTGCCCTATGTGTCCGAGCAGATCAGTTTTGGTAAGAACTGTCCATTTTTAAATCAAAATTTCACGTAGGATTTTAAAATTCAGGTAGTATGATGTGGTAAAACTTTTTTTCGTCGAAAATGAAATAAGGGAATTTTTATTGAATTGACAGGCAAATTCATCTGAAGCGTAATATGATTTCTGTGGATGAGAACAAGGAAGAAGGCACTTCCAAGGAAAAGAAAGATAATACACAGGAACCTGCTAAGAAAAAAAGATGGTCGATTACATCTCTGTCAAACTCGAAAATTTGACTAAAGAGAACCAGTGGAGCTGCAAGGCCAGAGGCGTATTTACGCTCAAAAAGTAAGTATTCAGTTCAAAAATTTTGCCTTCTAACAAAATAAAAAAGTTGTCAAAAAGTTGTATGTCTACCGTATTCCTGTAATAAATCCTCGGGAGTTTACTTTTCATCTCTCTGAAAAAATAAATGAAAAGTGATTTAAGTTGCAAATATTTAAAATTGCAGGTACAAAGACAAGTTGCTGAAAAATGAACAAGAGATTTCTAACTACAATACCGTCAGTTTTTCATACGAAACTTATGTTTTAGCTGAAAAAAGTGTTATTATGTTCAGAAGTTTATCACGGTGTTCCATCGTTGCAACCAGTACAGAATTTTCACTAAGTTTGCTCCATTTACTGCCGTCTCCAAGAACTCGTCTGCTTACATTCTTCATGACAAGATCACTGTTAGTTTGCGATGGAAAATCACCACGGTAGGCTACAATTTCATTTTTTTTCATTTAAATACATGCAAATAAGTGAAAATCTAAAAGCTGCAAAAGTTGGAAAACTAGGAAAACCATCATGAAAAGTAAAACAATAATTCATAGAGGTTTTTGGTTTAAGTTCTCAATTTAAGCCAGTATCTGGAGCAAAAAACAGCCTTCAGTAGCTTTAATTTGTATGAAAGTAAGATTGAAAAAAATTCCAAAATTTTGATTCCTAAAAATTTAAAAATTCCAAAAAATTTATAATAAGGTCTGAAAATAGCTTGGACAATTCCCAGGAATTATCGAGAGAAGTTCTTTGTTTCGACAACCCCAGCTGTACCTCAACTTATTGAAATATAGAAAAGAGTTTGGGACGCAACCAACTCGCCAACGTCATAGCTCGCCAATGAAAAATACTCGCCAACGGCGAAACTGGCCAATTAAAAACTCCCAACAAAAAATCCGATTTAACTGCGCCCTTGGGACCAGGAATAGGGGGTCGTTCAATCGAATCTTTCGTTAGCGAGTTTTTCGTTGGCTAGTTTTGCCATCGGCGAGTTTCGCCGTTGGCAAGGTTTGACGTCGGCGAGTCTCTCACGTTGGCGAGTTTTTTGTTGGCGTGTTGGTTGCGCCCCTAAAGTTTTCTTCAAAACTAAATTTATAAAAACTGAAATCGAACCAAGTATGCATGAATAAATAGTTAATTAAGGTCAATGTTGATTTGTTCCCGTCTTACGTATGTCTTTATTCTTCTTTTTCTATATTAAATACAAAAGTTTCACGTTTTTTACAAATATTCTTTACAGGATTTTAACAAACCGACTCCGTTCTCAGATGTGACACTTACTGTGGAAGGAAAAAGTTCTATGTGAACAAAGGTGTAAGTTTTTTTTGATCATCTATTCAAATAATTGGGTCCAATGCCGAATATGGTCCATTTTTCGCCTTGGTATCCCCTGTTGTGTTTTATTGCGCAGGGTAGGTGAGAGTATTCCAAGCATATATCGCAAACTACACAATATTATTGTAAACAATGTTTGAGTTCGTCCTGAAATAGCTTGGCCTACCTAGCGTCCAAGCACGAGCCAAAAAACGACAGGGGGAGGGCCAAGGCAAAAATAGACCCAATTCAGGACAAAAAAGTTGTTATTGTAACAAATGCTTTTTAAAGGGTCATTGCCACCTGTTTTGAATTGTCCCCCGCCAATTCAAATTTTTTTGGTTTATCATTCAAGTTCTGTACGGATTTCAAACTTGGTTTCTAACAAAACGAGGCCTAGAATTTAATTTTAGGTAGAGTTCTGTTAGAAACCAAGTTGAAAAATTCGTACGTAAATCCATTGATAAAGAAAAAAAATTGAATTGGCGGGGGACAGCCGTTGTCATAGACGGCAATGGCCTTTAAGCCACACTGTTTTTAATAATTTTCGGTTAGCTGATATTCTGATACTAATAAAATCAACCCTCCTTTTAAAACCTGATATAAACTATTTCTGGTAATACTCCCTACCGGTCACTTTTAGATTACCGTATATTCTCGATTAGAAGGCCCCTCTCTAATAGAAGGCCCCTCTCTAATAGAAGGCCCCCCTTGAGGACATATATATCAGCCTAGAAAAAAGAAATTCGCAAATCTGTTTTTCGCGTTTTCTTAGTTAGCACGAGCTCACCTGATTCCACTTTTAGAATTTTAGTTGAGCATTCAAAATCTCAAATCGAAATATATTTTTTCCGACTTTTTTAGGGTTGAAAAATAGAAGGCCCGGGCCTTCTAATAGAGAATATACGGTAGCCTTTTGTGACTACAGTCGAACCTCTCATTAACAACTCCCTCATTAACATACGCTCTCATATTAACATACGGCTGGCTAAGCTTTGGTTTTTTTTTTATTGAAATCAAGGCAAAATGACCTCCCCCATTAACATACACTCCCATTAACATACACCTCTCATTAACATACAGCCGTGCCCGGTCCCGTTCTAACAATTGGCTCTTCCATTTACATACAGTCGAAGCTTTTTTCGAATTTTTTCGGAATTAAACCCTGTTTCTACAAAAACAATTCTACAAAATCTCAATTTTTTTGCGAAAATTTCGAAAAAGCTTGGGGGACCAAGGCAAACTTTTTTAAAATTTTTATAAAAAAATTTGCCTTGGTCTCCAAGCTGTTCTGTTCTGAATTTGTTATAAAAAATTGCCTTGATCTCCCAAGCTGATTTAACTGAGGGGTGTGTTCCGAAATTGACTCTGGGGTGTGTTCCGAAATTTGGCCTTAAACTTGAACGGACTCTCCTATTAACATACACTAAGCTAAATTATTGAATCTGGCTCTCTCATTAACATACGGCAAGTCCCTGTCCTAAGGGTGTATGTTAATGAGAGTTTGACTGTATTGAGATATTTTTGGTAGGAAACATTATGTAATTTGTTTTTTGGCTTGAGTTCAGAGTCCCCCCCCCCACAGGGACTGATCAGGTGGAGAAGATAACTTCATATTCGCGTTTCTCGACCCGATTCATGAGAAAGCCGCGCGTTTTTTTATTCTGAGAGAAAAAAAATTTCGAACCACAGAGGGGTATCATGGTTTTTTAGTCAAATTTGAAAAATTCAAATTGGCGCCTTTTGAATTTTAAACGGATTTAGGCAGGGTTCCGAATCGTCATTTTTAAAAAGATTTGTCCTTTTTTTGACACCCCAAATCTTTTTTTATTTTTCAAATTTTAATCAACATCTTTTTTTTCGCTTCAAAATGGCAACAAGTACTGGATAAATGACCCTTTACTTCAAAAATAGTCAAAAATGTCCTTTTTTCAAAAATTTCATTCGGAGCCTGGATTTAGGGCTGTAAAGGAGGGGTAGAGAATAAAAGGGCCACTAATGACTCAGGGCCCACTAACAAGAAGATGTTGAACATAGTTTTGAATACTGGGGCCTACCGCATAAATAAACTCTGGTATGCATGCTTTTTCATGCACCCCAAGGAAGCACAGGGGGCTTGAGAGTTAGAGATGCGCGCACTCACTTACCTTAGACGTGATTCCGAGAAGTACTCTTGACCATAAAATGCATATAGAGTCTCTTTTTGCCACGGCCCAGTTGAAAAGCATGGTGAGGCAGTCGAAGAATACGAAAATTTAAATTTCTAACGTTTTGCCATAAAAGCGGCCCTCTTTTATTCCCTTCCCTCCCGATACAGCCCTAATCCTTTTAAATTCAAAAGGCGCCATTTTAAATTTATGGGGGGGGGGGGGATTTGTCACAGCAACCTGTTTTTTTTTTCTTGATTGCTGAAAAATAAAATTATCCAGTGCTTTTGTTAAACCTTTATATTCAGTACCTAGCTATGCATTCCGATTTTTCGACAAACTATTTAACGCCAACTTTGCTGAGAAAGACAGGACATCATTGAACTGAAAAGCCTCAGCAGCAATGATTCCACGAGTTTCTGCTTGTTATCTATCCTTGTCGCAAGGCTGTGGAAGGTGGACATCTACTTCTTTCATTTTTTTAGAATAATAATAGCAATCTTTTCAGGATGTCGCGTTGCTGAACTTCTTAGTAACTTTTATTCAAATAAAAAATATGTATATGCAAATATTTTTTAGCCTTTGCTGAGTTCTATCAGGTATATAAAAAAATTAAGCCTTACTTTAGACTTATGGAATTTGTTGAAAATGTGAATTGGCTCATCCTGTCGTTTTTGTATTTGTTTTAGTCTTGGCCTAGACAAGAATTAGATTTAAAAATAAAACAAGAGTATATTGAAAATCAAAGCAACGAAAAGCGTAAAACGACGTGGTTTTTTTGACACTAGCGGTTTTAGGGGGCGGGGGAGGGGTTTGGGCGTGTATATGACAATAGCGCCAAAAAATACGTTAAATACAGACTTGAATATTTGAGCATTAGTAACCAAGTTGTTTTAGGTAAAATTTTGTTTGCTCTGTGCGAACGATTTCTTTTGAGCCGAGAGTGCAAGTTGTCGGCTGGGATGAAGTTGAAATTGGCCGATCGCTTCGACCTCACCAAGCTTAAGGTTTATATGACAATTTATCCTAATATTAATTACATCGAACTATGTTAGGCAAGAATTCTTCGTAAGCTTGATGATCAGAAAGGACTCAACAAAGCTCGTGATCTGCAAGGACTCTCTGCAGGAACCCTGCAGACTATTGTGCGTAAGACCGAGCTTGTCAAGAGTGGTGTCTACAAAAGCGATAATTATGGTGGCATAGACTTTGAAAAGCATGGACACGCAATGAATCCAGTTTCTTTTTAAGCCATTTCAATTTCTACGGTTTTACTTGTGCTAATCAAATTTTCTGAGTGCCTGGTTGTACTTTACTCACATGTTAAAAATATTTTTTCGAATAGAATTCTGCTGCATACGTAAATTTGGTTGATCTTAAAAAAATTGTATTGTTCTTTTTTTCACGCGAAAACGCACACACACATATGTCCTTGATTTTTACATGTGGGAAATCTTCTACTACTTCCTTCTATTGACCATTTGTTTAGCTCATTGCCTTGCAATAAGATAAAGATCTCGGGTGTCAATGACTCTTCATATACTAAGTCAACCAGAGCACTTTAATCTTTTTTTACACTTTTGTTGCTATAGTATTTTAGCTTCGCGCATAAAAAAACACTGTTTTATTTATTTTTGCTTGTTAGATATGTTTCGTTGGTTGAGTAAGCAAAGTCACTAATTTTTCGAAAAGAAGAGCACTCTTTGAGGCAAAACCATTTTTTCTTCATTATTTCAGGCACTTTTTTGCAAATGCCTAACTTAAAGGGCATACCAGTGCTTAAACGGAGAAGAGGCGAAGAACAGCAGTTCTTTTTTCTCAACAAATGTTTACATGCATTCTCACCTTTCACGTAGATTTTTCAAGTTTTCCGCCTAGTTTTTAAAGTGGTATAAGGTCAGTTAGATTTAACTCAGAATTACTGAAAAATGGAACAATTCAAAAGAAATAGCTGGCCTCCGTTGGTTTGAAACGCGCAGGCATACCCATTGCCTAGGAGAGATTTGGCAAAAACGAGATTTGGCAGGCTTAACTGAGCTATTGAGGCCATGAGTAGGCTGCTTTGGGGGGTACATGATACTTCTTTCCGGACAGTTCTTTCCCGGACATTTCTTTCCCGGACATTTCTTTCCCGACATTTCTTTCCCAGCTTGTCCAGAGGGGTGTTGATGGTGTGTACGCTGAAATGACTCTGGGTCGAGATCCTCCAATTAAAAGGCTAAAATATCGCAAGGCGGATGACAGGATCAAAAAGAATGTGGTCAAAGCCTCTTGTAGTTGGCACCTTGTTGTTCCATTTGAGTATCTGGGCAGCATCGCAAGCAACTTCCGAATGGCACAAGGTCCGTATGAAGAACCCGTGGGACAAGCAGCTGATGAGGAAGAAGTAGATGGTGGCGATGCATTCTACCAGCAGGAAGGTAACCAAGAGGAAAATAATTTGGAGTTACTTTATGGTTAAAATATGTTGTCTTTGGTTGTCATTAAACATTTGTTATTGTAATGTTATTTTACTCGCAATAACAAAAATTTTGGTTTAATAATTCTTCAGATGTTGCAGCTAGAGACAGAAAGAGGCCTTTGGGCGGGATTTCGGGACGGGATTTTCGGCCGAAAAAAAATCGGGATCGGGATTTTGGAAAATAAAAATCGGGATCCCGTCGGGATCAACAAAAAAGGCATGAAATTGTCGCTCGGGATTCACCGAATTTCGGGATCGGGATCGGGATTTTTAGAAATGATCAGGCGAGATTTCGGGACGGGATTTTGGTCCAAAATCGGCTCGGGCGGGATCGGGATCCCGTCCCGTTTCTGTCTCTAGTTGCAGCTTTCGAAATTAAATTTCGGATAATATGCGAAATATAAGAAAATTTGGAAATGAGAAAGAATGTCCGGGAAAGAAGTGTCGGGAAAGAAATGTCCGGGAAGGAAGTGTCCGGATCCCTGCTTTGGCTACACCCCGTTTGTGTCTAAAACCGTTTGTGTCTAAAACATTTGTGTCCAAGGCCGTTTGTGTCTAATTTTAACCGTGTCCCTGAACGTGGTTTGATAATGCTCAAAGAGCAGGAGACACAGTTCTGGAGTAGTCTCCTTTGAGAAGTTTCCTATCCTGTACGGAATCCACGTGATAGTATGGAGGTGGTAGTACCGAGAAAGTAGTAGTTAAGTCACTTAAGTTAAGTGGTAGTAACAAGGCAGTGACTAGGAATCGGTACTCAGGTGGAAGTGCCTGGGTGATGGTGCTTAGGTGGTGGTAGATATTAGTCTCTAGTTAGTGGTACCTACATGGCAGTTAGTCGACAATACCCAGATTGTATATTAGACTATTTTTGCAAGCATCTGACCATACTGGTAGCTGGATCATCTGGATGTCCCATGCACCAACTAAACAAGTGGTCGTACACTTTGATCGAGTTTTTTACGTTATTGGGTTCCAAAACTAGTTTTTTGCACTAACTCGAGCATTCTAAAGATGGTTTGACAGTACTGAAATTACGTTTTGCAAGATTTATGAAAACTGTGAAAATAACATCAAAACGTAATTTTACTACTGTCAAACAATCTTTAGAATGCTCGAATTAGTGCGGAAAATACGTTTTGAAACACTAAAATGTAAAAAAAATTTGATGCAAATGGACGACCACTTGGTTTTGTTGCGACATTAGGCATCCAGCAAAACAGCGATCGGTTCATGGAAAAAAAGGTATTGAGATTATCGATACCTGTTTTCGCTCCGCTTAGGGGAAATCTCAATTTGGTACTAACAAACTTGACTTCCTACACGATTTTAAGCATTTAGAGAAAAACTTAAGAGAAAGACCACAGAATATAAGATTTTGTAGCCATAAACAGCATATGCGATGGCCGGTTTGCGACTAAAGACTCGGCCAAGATTGTAGACATACCAAGGGTATTTGGCCGCTTCGCGGCCGAAGACCAGCACACTCCACATTGCAAGGGAGAGGGCTAGAAGTGCGCAGTAATATTTAAGGGTATACGCATAAAAAGATTCAACATAAATGAATTAGGTTATGTAAACGGCCTTAGACACAAACGGTTTAGACACAAACGTCTGTGTCCCGCTGCTTTGCCTAATTCGAAAACTCCCGAATCCACTCTTTTCAACGTTTTGGCTACCAAAACTTGCTTAGCATCTGGTGAGCTACTTTGTTTAGCCAGAAATATCGGCTTGCCAAATGTCGTTTTTGCCAGATCCCCTTGCCTGCCTGTTCAATTTATGGATAACCTGTTAAAAGCAGGAGCCTAAAACAAATATGGTATATATTTTTCATACTTACAACTCCAATTAAAGCAAAGCTTTTAATCTGCGCAAATCCAACCGGTCATCATCTACTGCTAACTAATACTGAATTTATTGCTAAGAGCATTATATTCTCTTTGTCTGTTACATATTGCAGAGTTTCAATCCAGTGATTTGTACAAAAAAGCGTGTATACAACCTTTGACTTTCTCTCCCCCTCCCGTATTTCAATCAATAACCCTGCTATAGTGGTAGCATCACACTTTTTTTGCCCAGACTTGTTTGTACATACACAAGAAGCCTTTCTTGTCTGGACACCAACAACACTTCAAAATTTCCTCTTTCTGCATTTGACCAAACAAAAGACGAGCAAAAGGACATATAATGAATCGACTAATAAACTAAAATAGTCGTTGTTGAATAGTTTTTATTGCTATGGTTGCTTTTTATCTATTTTTATAACGAGATACACTATCAGTTAATGTGGATTTCAAAGCGTGAAATTTTTCATTTCTTGGCGGTTTATAATAAACCTTTTGTGACGCTGCAAAATGCATAGGAAAGTAAAACAGATAAGAGTTGCTTCATATTAAACATTTGTTGAAATTTTTATGTCTTTTTTTAACAACGCGTTGGCATAAAACAAGGCCTTAAATCAAATTTTAGTAACAGTTTTGTTACAAACTAAGTTAAAAAGTCCATACAGAAGTTCAATACAGTCGAACCTCAGTGAAAATCACACCCCTAAAAAGTTCGTCCCCCAGCTGGGTCCGTCAATTTTGGCTAGGATACATTTGGCAAAAACGAAACTTGGCAAACATGGGTTTTGTCAAAACGAAACTTGGCAAAACGAAATTTGGCAAAACGAAACTTGGCAAAACGAAACTTGGCAAAACGAAATTTGGCAAAACGAAACTTAGCAAAACGAAACTTGGCAAAAAATTGCCTTGGTCCCCCTGTTGTCCGAAAATGTCTGAAAATCGAAGTTTTTCTCTTTTCTTAAAACGATCTATTTCCTCTATACTTATCTATATCTATATCCTATACCGTCCCTTGCGCTTTTTCAATGCAATTTAAGGGTGAAGTTTTTTTTAGATATCGATATGAGCTCTACAGAATCTAGCGACAGTGAAGGAAGTCTACCAGACGTCGCACCAATCAATGTCTATGGCGTTTCACCAAAAGTATTGTGTTTTGCTCGCCTATTAGTAATGTTTTAGTAGGCTATATAGAGTAAAACGGAGAATTTGTAGTTGGATACGAATCTTTTTTACTTGACCGAAATTTGTGGGTTTGAAGGCTTAAACGAGACGTAGACAATAAGAAACGCAGGAAAAATCGTCTCGCAACTTATTTGTATGGCATAAAATCTCCGAATGCGTCGAAATAGATCGTTTTGAGAGAAGAGAAAAAATTTCGATTTTTAGACATTTTTGGACAACAGGAGGGACCAAGGCAATTTTTGCAACTTTCGTTTTTGCCAAGTTTCGTTTTGCCAAGTTCCGTTTCGCCAAATTCGTTTTGACAACTTTCGTTTTGACAAGTTTCGTTTTGCCAAGTTTCGTTTTTGCCAAGTTTCGTTTTGCCGACTTTCGTTTTTGCCAAGTTTCGTTTTTGCCAAATGTATCCTAGCCCAATTTTTAGTCCTATTTTTCACTTTTTTGTCAATTCTGTTTTGACAGTCTGGTCCTAAATATTACAAGGATGTCGATTTTGCCGATTGTTTTGTTCAAAATCGAAAAACTTTTTCCTCTAGAAAAGCAAAACGTCGATAAACGAAAACCTGTTTCTGAAATCAGCTTATGAAATAGGGTGTCCGTTTATCGAAGCTCGACTGTCATTATGAAAATTAGCCTCTCTTCCATTAAGGTACCGCATTTGTTGAATATAGGATGCACTTTTATGTTCCTTATTATCGATAGAGTACTCAAAAAATTAAAGTTTTAAATAATTCTAGTTAGTTACTTATCCATATACCGTATATACTCTAATAGAAGCCCTTCACTTGTTGACTAAGATTTCAGAGTTAAGGCCATTTTAATTGACAATTCGGCGCTAGTAAAGAATATACCTTCCCCTCCCCCCCCCCAAGTTATGCTTTTTAAAAACCGCTGTAACTACCTTTTGGAACAACAAGTTTAGGATTAGCCCTTAGGCTCGGGGGTAGTCCAGCGTATGGAAGTTGTGACTAATGAAGAGTTTGCGCACATTTTCGGGGTCTGGGACATATATTTGGGATCTCTTCACTTAAGTTTAAAAGGCATAAGTTTTGGAAGGGGGAGGGTATTCTGTCCTAGGGTCGACGATTCCAAGAGTTTTAGGGGATCGAAATATATAGGCCCTTGGCTTCTATTACAGACCTAGTTACCTAGTTCCAACTGGCGTGTGACCGCGGGAAGATCTATTTTGGTAAATTTTACAATCTTTCATACGAAATATGTTATTTTCACTAGCTGTATTGGTTGCATTTTTAAAGCAAAAAAATATGTGTGTGTGTATCTCACATTTGTTTATTCCTTTCTTTCTCCTGCTCCAACCAACATCGACCATAATCTATTGTTGATGATGAAAAGGCAAGAAAAGATTCCTTTGAAAAAAGTTTCAAACGAAACACAAAAAGAAGAAGAGAAATGGTTTATTTGCTCCCACTTATGGTGCCCACATTAATCTCTGATTCCTCTTTTTATCCAAGCGAAAATGCGATAAAAATGCGTGTTTCATGCCCCTTTCCTCATCCCAATCTCAAATAAATTCAAAATACTCCATTAGAACTGATCGTAAAATCGAATTGGCGCACTTTCTAGGTCGAAAAACTCAGTTTATTTGCTGTTAAAAAAGTAAAAGACATTTCCAAAGCTTGAGAAAAATTCTTTTTTTCATCCTTTTTAAAAATTTTCTGCAATCTCTGACCTAACTTAGGTCACCTAAGTAAGGTCCGCTATGTGTTTACAAACTTTCCACATTTTTTATTCATTTTTCGTTTTTGTTTACAATGCTAAGGAGGATTTGGTAGGTTAAACCGAAACTAGATTTTTCCAACGAACCTAAATAGAAAACCGAATGCAAAAAACTTGTTCAAGTAAAAATCGGGTACAGTCGCCTCTCGGTATAACGGCACCCCCAAAAGTTCGTTCCCACCTAGGGTCCGACACTTTTTTGACCCAATTTTTGAAAAATTTTGCCAGTTCTGTTTTTACAGTTTGGTCGGAAATATCGTAAGGATTCCGATTTGCCAATCGTTTGTTAAAAATCCTGCAATTTCATCATTAAAAAAACATTCGATATAACGGCACCCCTTTTTCAAAAAGGGGTGCCGTTATATCGAATGTTTGCTTTTTCAACCACATTTTTTTATCTTTTCAAAAAACGATCGGCAAAATCGAAATCCTTACGATATTTTCGACCAGACTGTAAAAACAGAACAGGCAAATTTTTTCAAAAATTGGGTAAAAAAAAGTGTCGGACCCTAGGTGGGAACGAACTTTTGAGGGTGCCGTTATAGCGAGAGGCGACTGTACGGGGAATTCCGGTTAATTCGAAAATAAGCAGAAAAAAACAGAACTTTGTTTAGGCCAGCTAAACTTTAGCCAAAATTAGAGCTAGCCAAGGGGTTGGACTCAGGTCAATGCACTGCTTTCATTTCAGCTTTTACTCATAGCTTATGAAACAAGCTTAGATAAAGCTCAACACTGGCTGTGATCGAAACTGGCCAAAACTAGCACAGGACAAGAAAATCCTTTACAACCAATAATTAAAAAATCAAATTGGCGCATTTTAAGACTTGAAAGGCTATTTAATTGCTCTATAGATCCCTCTAAAAATAATTTAGAAAGCTTTCAGCTAATTTCTGACATCCTTATTTGTAAAACAAAAGCCCCAATTTTCACCTTTATTCAGCGAAAATGCTAGTGAATAAAGTCATTGGTAAAGGAGCTAGGGCAAATCGATCAATAGTATTCTTCTTCACTGTGTGTTTGTGTGTGTCTGCACTTGCAGAAAAGAAGGAAGAAAGCAGAGCAATTTTTCCAGAGTTTCGCACATTCCTGCGAAATAATTTGTGTTTTGTAGGGCTGCGAATCTAGCAAAGAAAGAAAAAGTGCTGTAGCTTCTTTTTTCCTCGCAGCGCATTCCAGCAGAAGAACACACATATTTGCTGCATTGTCACATTGTTGTTGTAATAATCAATCGATTCTATTCGTCTTTTTCCTCTTTAGATTTTTGCTGTGTATGTGTTTTACCACAAAATTACAGTTATAATCGAGCTACGATGCATATCCTGTTTAACTTTTTTGTTTGGCCTGTAAAGGTAACCTATGACTAAACCAAGGTGATCACATTCCCACAGATGAATTCTATTTTTATAGGAAACAATTGGTAAATTAGAAACTCTTGCAATTTTATTTTTTTAAAGTCACAAATGGGTCTCCTAAAAGCAGAAGCGGAATTCAAAGTGAAAAAGCCGAAAATATTTTTCTGCTTTTGAAGATTTTCGGCGGCCCTATACGAGAAGAGGACAGTTTTTTGCCTTGCTCATCCTTCCTGTTTTTTGAGATTTTTTAGGCTCAGGGTTGGACAGCCTATGTTGAACTATATCTTAAATTAATGTTTAGCGACCCTTGCTGAAGCCTAAAAAATAAAAACAACAACCGGGGTCAAGATAAAACAACTACAGTCTTCTCTCTATAGGGCCCTTTCCGTTTCTGCTTTCGCTTTCTGCTTTTCTATTTCTGCAGTTTCTGTTGATTTAATTTCTTCGCCGGTTTTAAGCCGCTGCGCTACGATAATCTGGATATTCTTACACATTTTCACCCAAATAATTCAAGGTTTCAAAAACATTTCAAAAGCAGAAACCAAGGCAGAAGCCAAAGTTCTTAAAGTTCTGCTTTGTTTTCAAATTCTGCCGTTCAAATTTCCGCTTTTGCCTTTTTGAAACACTGGTCACAGCCCAAAAAGATACGAAAACTAATTTAAAAAATGGGTGGAACCAGGAGCGGGATCAAACTTGAGCAACCTGCCTAAGATAAAAATTCATCTGTATATTTACCATATTCATATTACTATAATTCGTGCTCGTTTGCACTTTTCTGTGTATTTTTATTTTTATTTCCGCTTCGTTTTTTTCCTGCTTGTATTATATCAGTAGCAGTAGTAGTATTGGTGCTGGCTATGCTTGTGTGATTCACTTTTTTGCTGATATATTTGTGGTACACCCACACATATGTGATTGGAAATATATTTTCAGGTGGCTAAATGTAGTAGACAATACTTTTTCGTAAAAAATGACATCTTAATTTTGAAAAAAAAAGCTGCAAGATCGATATTCACTGGTGCACAATTTTACTTTTGAGCATGCTTTTTTGGGCAGGACTTTTGGCGGCCCGAATGAAAAAATTTCGGGCCGGTCCGTCTTTCATAATACTGCCATATAGTGAATAAATTCCACACAGTCAACAAATTCCACATAGTCAACATATTTTGCATAGTCAACGAAAATCTTAATAGTCGATGTTATTTTGACAGTCAACAAATGTTAAATAGTTAACGAAATTTCTAATGGTCAATAAATTTTACGTAGCCAGCAAACTTTTCTGGGACGGCTCAAACCGTGACTTTTCGGCCCAGCTTGTATAGGATTTAAAACGGGCCGGTCCACACTGGGCCGGCCCGTACACATGCCTACTATTCAATTAGCAAAAAGAGGCATAAAGTCTATTTTCTCTCAGTTTTTTTAAATTACCATAAAAAATTCTTATTTATTGATTTTAGATCGCCATTGTTATTATTCACTAATATCACATAAGTTATTTACCAGTTTTTTTGTTCTACCCTGTCCGACTTGTTGATCTAGTTAACATGGATTAGTAGGAGAGACATGACTTTTGACGAGCACACCGACGATTTTGGTTGAATAGTGCCCCCGCCGCCTAATTATTATTCCAAAATTGATCATCCTACGCACGATGAGTGATTTAAGTGATTGTGAACCATCCTCTAGTACTACTACTTATTCCACTTCAACTACTATCACCCACTGTTTTTCACAACACTAATATTGTGATTTAACAATCATTTGAGTGTAGTAGTAGCCACTTATTGGTGCTCAAGTAATAACCACCGCTAAATGACTGTGTCCAAGTATTGGGGCGATGAAAAATTGGCGGATGCCATTTACGCAGTCTACTTAAAAAAGGTTTGTGATAGAATTGAAATGGACTTTATTTTTTAGCTAATTTTGTAAAACTGTAGGTGCGATATGTGCCTCCATCAGAATATGAAGGACTACCTGTAGGTTTTTGCAGCCCCTTTAAAAAAATTGGCTTGAGCGGCAATCAAAACACATGATCATTTACGACATAGGACAGTTCATGTTGATTTTTTAAAGGTTTTTTACTTTTGTTGCAAAGTACTTTTTCCATAAAAAATTATTTTGAGACACCCCATTTAGCGAAATTTGCTCAAGAATCAAATCAAAAGGCAGAATTTCATTTAAATTTTGGCGCTACTAGCGAATACCCCCCCAAGCACCGACCTTAAAAATTGCTGTAACTACCCTTGCAAACAACAGTTTAGGCTTAGCCCTTAGGCTTGGGGTAGGCCAGCGTACGGAAGTTGTGACTAATGAAGAGTTGCGCACATTTTCCGGGGTCTGGGACATATATTTGGGTATTTTACTAAAGTAAAAAAAGTGAAAATCGTTGGGGGGGGGTATTCGCTAGTAGGGTCTAAATTTTTAGTTGTTGAGATACCAAATTGGACAGCTTCTGTTCCAGAATGCCGATAGTCGGCGCTACTGCAGAATCGGTCGCAAATTTTGCCTGATCCTCCTGTTGTTTTTTGCTGAAAAATACTTTGGTCTCCCCTGTTGTTTTTTAATATTATTTTAGTGTGATTATGGTGATTAAAGTGATCATGCTAACCATAATCATCGTATCTCAGCGACTAAAATTTTAAATAAAATTCTGCCCTCTGATTTGGATTTTTGCCAACTGAGATGTACAATAAAATGTTTTTTTAGTTTTTTTTAAATTTACTTTTAATGCGCCCAAGTAATAATAATTACGAGTAGTCGAATCTAAATTCACGAGTTTAATGTATCAAGTCGAGTCGAATGCCAAAACTTGAGTACTTGCCAACCCTACTCGTTTCATTTATTAAAATTGCTGGCTTAAACCTGAGACCTTACTAATTTTTAGCATTATCGATCCATTGACCCGGATAACCACCACCTAGCTGATGACCTTATTGATGGTTCAGACCATCTACAGTGGGAGACCATCCGGGAGAGAGTCATCAAGGCTGGCACTTTGGATAAAATTGTAGTATGTCAACATATTGTGCGTCAAAAAGCCCTGGTTTAAAAATTTATTTTTGTAGGAGAGTTGGTAGGGTGGATGGTCGTATGGACTCGCGCCAGTTCAACGTCTTCTTTGCCACTTTTCGAGCCTTTGCAGAACCTGGAGCTGTGCTCGAAAAGTTTACCAGTTGGTTTGAGAAGGCCATGAGCAGTGGCAAGCATATCGATGTAGACCCAACTGTAAAACACTCCTCGCAGACCCTCCAAAGCACTATCCGCTCCATCCTCATCTGCTGGCTGGAGATGTAAGCGTTCGTAAAAGTTTACATATTTTCTCAACAAACGGCCCTTCGTTCAAAATCCTGTTTATGGCATTGAATTTTGAACCATTTTTATCAAAAAGAACAAAAAAATAACGAATGAGTTTATTAGAGGAACTAACAAATATTAAAGAAAATTAATACATTTTAAAACAATTTTCAGGTACCCCGAAGACTTTTTTCAACCAGAAGACAATTTCCCCTCTTAAACCGTCTGATAGATTTTTCTCGGAGCCGCAACCTTTATGATCTTAAGTACAAGGCTAGGAAAGTCAAGGAAAGGTACAAAAAAGTAGCTGTAGAAGGAGGACTGGCTTGTAAGTTATAAATCGTATCAAAAATCACCAATAGTCTGATTTCCAGCCCAAATCCCATCGATCAGCCGATACTGCTACACTACTGGTTTCGACCCCAATGACTATGAGTATGCCCAGCAGAGGGCTCAGATGTTCCATGTAGGCAAAGAAAATGTGGTCCAGATTGCTGAACAGCTCAGTTTTTGGGATGCGGTTAGTCAACCTTTTTAAGTTATTTTAAAATTAGCCAAAATTTATTATAGGTGCTTTTTCGAGAATTGCGCCCTTACCAATGCACTGGTGCTATTTGGGGCAAACGGCATAAAAAGAGTACCGAATCTGTATATAGCGTGCGTGCAACCATCGACCAGGTGGGTCGAAAAAAAATATCTGATAATAACCAAAAGTCTTGGTTCAGTTCAATGCAGTATCTCAAAGAGTAATGACTAGCATAGTTTTCCCGGACTGTTCCAAAGACTTCCGAGCCAAAATTATTGAGAAATGGATAGAGGTGGCAAGGGTTGGTGTCATCCACTTTTTCCCAAGCACTCAATATTCATTTTTAGGAGCTGAGAGCCTTGAAGAACTTCTCTTCTTTAAAAGCTGTGCTGGGCAGTTTGCAGGCAGAGCCTGTACACCGCTTGAAGTCTATTTGGGCACTGGTCTCCAAGTAATTATTATTTTTCTGGAAAATCTAACCTGGTTAAAATGTCTAACAAGGGAGCCTCTTACCTATACGATACCTTAAAGTAAAATTTATTGCAGAGTTTCCATGTCCCAATTCAAAGACCTCTCCGCCATTTTTGAAACTGATGAGAATGGAGACGAGCAGAAGGCGCGGACCATTCTTGACGCCGAAGGCACAGCCAAGAGTTCTCCTCTAAAACGACCTCAACTTATCCAAAACTGCAGGAGGACAAAAAGTGATGTGAATTTGGCAGAGTCTCAGGGCACCGTCCCCTTCCTCGGCACTTTTTTGACTGACTTGACCATGTTGGACCAGGCGCATTATGATCTCACTCCAGGTCAGCTACTTTAAAAATTTGCAATTAAAGAGCAAACGAAATCTCAGATACTTTAAGAAAAAAACATCTACTAGTTCTCAACCATTGCCAAAAAATTGAAAATTTGGGGTTTTCGTGTCTCTGTCAAAATGTAAAAATTGTGAGAGTCACGTTGATTCTATATAAGGACCCTCAAAGTCGTGGGAACGCACTTTTCACAAATCCATTCACTCCAGGGTATCAATCTGTTTTTTGTAAAAGAAAATTGACTTTTTTCGAGAAAAAGTATTGAAAATGTCCGTTTTTTCGACCCTGCGCGACCAACCTGATACCAGAATAAAAAAATAAACGGGAAAATAGAATACAATATGCATTCCTGATGGGTATTACGTGCAAAACATTTTTTAAAAATTAATTATTTATGCCTAACTACTCAGATTATATATTATATATTTAAAAAAATATTTCAGAAGGCCTGCTGAACTTCGAAAAGCGCAGAAAAGAGTTTGAAGTTCTCGCCAAGATCCGGCTGTTTCAGTCAGCTGCTCGAGCCTACACTATACCTATGGACCAGGTTTACCACCAAGAATACCAAAATTTATGCTATAATTTTAAACATTACAGGCATTTTGTGTGTGGTTCTACTACTTGCCTAGTTTGAACGAGAACGAATGGTAACATTTTGTTATTTCCAAATTTACTTTCAATATGGTTTTATTCAGCTTCAACAAGTCCTTGGACGTAGAGCCGTCCTCAGTATCTACCCCTGACATTAAAAGGAGGCAGCCCAAGATTTCCAATGGATTTTACGCACCCACAATACCTATTACAAAAATGTAAGAACTTCAAAAACATATGCACAAAGTCAAATATACATAAATTGTTCTGAGCCCCTGTGTTTTGGGGTTTTACCTGGCCATCTGGTAAGGTAAGACCCGAAAAAGCAGGGGATTCGTGTTCGACAGCATGCGATAACCTTTTGCTAATTTCCAGCCAATCTCTGACCAAGATGTTCACTAATATTGGGACTAGCGAAGACCAATCGCCGTCACCCCTGGCCGCTGCAGGTCAGCATTCCAATGACTCAGGGATCCACACAGAAGAGTCCTGGACAACCAGCAGTGGGGCAGGCACTCCCAACCAGGGCGAAGCTATGTTCTCCACTGCCCTGCTTTCCCGAGCCAAAGGCATTATGAGTGGAGCAGGGTCTCAGAGGGATCGCTCATCCACAGCCCCTTCAACACCTGCTGGCACTCTTTCACTCAGGGGAGTGCCCAATTATTCTGGTTAGTTTGTCGGGAAAAAATTGGTTTGTTTTTTCTGAAAATATCGATTTTGGTTAAGCCAATTAAAAAAAAATTTGAATTTTTCTCAGCGGCGAAAATGTAATTGAGAATAGATTAAAAAAAGAGGCAGCACAGTTGATTCTCGATATAAGTGTACCCCCGTCCCTTCTCAAGTTCGTTCGCAGCTTGAATATATCATATGGAGACCTGCTGGTCTAATGGCAGAAATCTTTATATTGTTTTTCCTCAAATTAAAATGCATCCTCCATGTTTTGACTAACACGTGTAAGATTTCAGAGTGTAGGCCGATTTTTTAGATTTTTAGGAGGTTAAAATATATAAGCTAAAGGGCCTCAATTAGAGAAAATACGATATAATTTATAATCGAAATTTTCGCGGTCTTTCGAACTAGATTAGTCAATCACAAATTAGCAAAATGAGTCGTGAACCGGGATAAAAAAGTGTCGGACCCAAGGCGAGAACAAACTTTTGGGGCTGCTCTTATTGATACTCAAAATATTTGAATTTTTATTTCTAGCCCATAAATCTTTCAATTTAGGCAGTGAGTTCAACCCACAGCTGCACTTCTCGCCCTCCAGAACCATATCCAGGGACAATTCTCCGTGTTGCGCTAACGGAGAGCGTGCTTCCTCATCTTCCGCTGCTCAGCCAGACCATTTTACTGATGGGTTATATAGCACTACACAACACAGCCGACAACCCTCTAAAGATCACTTCGTAAGTTATTACTTTTTTGCAAAAAACCCACAAAAAGTTGTGAATGGTTCATTTGAAAAAAAGAATTGACTGCTTTAATCTGACCATTGCTAGCGGATTTACTCCCCATTTTTAGCTTATGGGATATATCCAGTTTAGAGAGTGTTTTTTAGAGCAGGAAAGCTCTTCCTCCCTCCTTTGTTGTTAATATTAATAATAAGTTTTCTACAATTGCCGCTGTTGTTGTTAATTGAGAGAAGAGAAAGGGTGCTACTGCAGCAGAATAATAAACCTTCAACCACATTTGCTTGCAGCACACTTCATTTTCTCTTATGTATTTTATAAGGTTGAAGCGAAAATTCATCATAACCGAAATTTTAAAAAGATTGCTTTTATACAAATTAAAAGTTTTCTTGAAATGTTTGGTTTTTTGCAACTCACTGGACTTTTCAATCAACTTTATAGTAAATTTTTGTCAAAGCAGCTTTTTTTGAACAGGCGCTTTGTTTTTGTTTCATTTTAACCCATTTATTTCACCTTAGCTAAGAAAATGATTGAAGAGCTCATTGAATTGCATTTTTCAAAAGTTTACTAACAATACCGTGCACCCCAGCCTAATTTGGCAATGACAAAAACATTGGCAAAAACAAAATTCTGTTACGGCAGAACAATCATGTTTCGGTTGGTTTTCGGCGAAACAAAATTCTGTTTCGGCATAAGATGTCTGCCGGAACAGTTTTTCGTTCCGGCAGAACATACCAATCCGAACATCGACTAAATATCCATATTATGGTCAAAACATTCTTGATTTCAATCTATTTGAGTATCTAGATACCTTTTAAGCTTGTTTATCTTGGTCCCTAACACAAAAAGTCAAAAATTGGAAAATCAAAATGAAAATTTGTAAAAAAAAACAAGAGGGTCCAAAGCAAAAATGTCAAGAATCAATAACACAGAGCAGGGGTCGAACTTAAGAGTATTACTTACACTCGAACTCACTACCTACTGCGCCATTCAACCACTTAGTATATATTGTTTATGCTCAACTTTCAAAAGAATAACTATCTTCATAAATCGACCCTTTGGCAAATTCGGATTCTTATATAAAATCATATTTTTAATGCTCTATCGATCTGAAAAAAACTCCTTGATCGTGACAATACCAACATGGATTCCGGTGCAACGTGTCTTTTCAATGTGATAAACAGTCAATGTGCAAAGCTCATCTAACCAAACTAATTTTCCGGTAATAAAATGCCACAGTTGATTGCTACTTAGGGTCGATCCTACGCATTAAGTTGTGGCGCATCCAAAGAGGATCCTAAATTTTACGGTATACTACCAACTTGCTGCCAAACACTGCGGAATCGGTTTGCGTAATCTGTGCACCGCAATCTGTTCACCAAAAAAATGTGGCGTCCGAATAGATATGGTCATGATGCTTACCCAAAATGGCGGCGCGGTAAAATTGAGGTTACAGGTTCAAATCCTGGTGGCAGCAGACATTTTTTTCTTTGAATAATAGTCATAACAGGGCCCCAAATTCTATGCAAATGCATATTTTTGCGGATATGCAAGCAATAGTTATGCACAAAAAACGCACTTTTAGCCCTGTTTAAGTACTTTTTTCGTACTTTTATGCAGCATGTTTTGCATATTTCCGTTTTTAGTGCATATTTGCATATTTGCAATTTTGACGCATATTTTTGCATATTGTAGAAAATCTCAGAAATTTTTGGCTAAAAGATGTTGCAGCATGCCAAATCTCGTCTTTTGTGTAAAATAAGTCAATTTCTTAGTTTCCAAAACCAGGACACTTTATTGTCAAGCGTTTAAGAAAGAGATTTCTTCACTAAAAACCTTTATTGGGGTAGCTAACGTTCAGTACCGTGCAATTCATATTTTCAGTTAAAGTAGCAAAATAACAGTGCAAAGCACCGATTTGGTTTGTAAAAGATATTAATTTCGAAATCGCAAAATGCACATTGTTTATATTTGCGAGAAGATTTGAAAGAGTGGCAGGAGTACAAAAGCCTTAGATGTCTCGAAATTGCTTTACAAAAATTTTTTTTTTTGCAACTTAGCTAGTAAATGGCGGTCAACACTTTTCATAAATCTTTTCGACTGAAATCCTGCTTCATCTTCATGGGAGCAGAAAGTTTTTAAGGCTATGTTCAAATCCTAGGTCATATGGGACGTCAAATAAATTAAATCCTTAGGTTAAAATCACCTTGCTTCAGCAAAGCCATATGTCAAATTTGGTCAATTTTTTTTGCAAAAAAATTTAGCATTATCCAAAGAGTATCTTTTAATCATGTATAAGCTGCCAAACCGTTTAAAAGCATGTTTCAGAGCAATTTTACGACATATAGTGATTCTTCACAAATGTTATGCGGCACATTTAAAAGGTTTAGTCTAAAAATTATACTGCATATTTACGTTTTTAGCGCATATTTAAGCATTTTTAGCGCATATTTTATGCGCATATTTCGCATTTTTAGTGCATAGAATTTGGGGCCCTGGTCATAATGTTTTTATAAGACCAATAAATCTGTTGGAGCAGTAAGTCTTAGCAGGTATGGGAATTACCTTGTACCTCCCTAAATGGATATCGACCTCCGGAACCCGAAACTTTGGATTTAGCTGAAACTAATTAAAAATCAATGTACCCTATCTAGAATCGTGTCTTGAACACGATTTGATAATGCGAGGACAGCGACTTTACTTGCTTAGAAATCCAGTGCTGGAGTAGTTGCGTACCCTGTAAGGCATTCAGATACACCCAGGTTGTTGAATCTATGTAAAGCTGCTCACGCGTTAGTACAAGGGTATTGCCTAACTATCGGTACTCAGGTGGAAGTGCTACCCAATGCTTAGGTGAGCTAATTGGATAAATATATCTTTAGTTGAATGGATACCTAATAACTAAAATTCCCGATAGCTCAATAGTACTGCACTGGAGCCAATAAAAGATAGGTTCGAGTCCCACCACAGGCGCTTAATTTGCTTTGCCTATTTTTTTTATCAAATTTTATTATCTTCACTGGCGACTGTCATTCCGCTTTAACAGTTGGCTAAATAAAGCCTTTTTGCCTTGATTCGTCGCTTTTAGCCTCTATTGCGATCGCATGCCAATATATACCTCCACAAAATCCAAAATTAACTTCATGTTTTGCCGAAACACTGACCGAAACATTTTTGTTCCGGCAGAACATGAATGTTCGGTTAGTGTTCTGGCGAAACACGTGTTCTGTTCCGTGTTTCGGCGAAGTATGAATGAACCTTATACGAAATTCAATATTTTTGGCGAACAGACAGAAAAACACCAATCTGGAGACTTAAAAACATCAAGCCGAAAACTGCCTCGGTCCCCCTGTTGATTTTCGAAAACATATCTTTCTGCAGTCAAACTTCGATGTAGGGATATCTTTCAAAATTCGCACCCCAGCCGGGTTTGTTGAAAAAAAAAGTGTTAAGCTACGTTCACCGTGCAAAACTTTCCCTCTCACTTTCACTTTCACCCTCCATTGTGAACACAGCACTTCTTTCACTTTCACTCTTACTTTCACGTTGACTCTCACTTTCACTTTCACTCCGTTCACAATGAAGAGTAAGAGTGAAACTAAGGGGAAAAGTGAGAGTGAGAGGCAAAATGAGAGGAACTTTTTTGACATCGTCAAGTGTGAGAAAAAGTGAGGGCAAAGCGAGAGAAACTTTTTGAACATTTTTGTCTTGAAAATTATCCTTGTTAATCCCCATTTTTTAAAACTCTATGAATTATCTGTTCGACTTGTTATAACTCATTCTCAGGTGCATCAACCACCCCAAATCATATCAAACTACCGCGAGTGAGCCTAAACCACTCTAAATCACTCTAAACACCCCGAATGGCTTCAAACCATCCGAAACTTCTCAAAACTACCCAAAACACCTCGAATAGTCCAAATCATGAAAAACCACCCAAAACCATCCGAACACTGCAAATGGTCTTAAACCAACCGAAAGTGCCCCAAACCATCTCCAATCATCCTAAACACCCCAAACCACATCAAGAAACCCGAAGCACCCTAAACCACGTCAAACTACCCTGAACATATGACTAAAAATTTAAAGTTATTTCTGGACCTCGGATTCGAGCCAGCAACCTCCCTTCTGAGTACATAAGGCACTGCACCAACTCCTCTCCTTTTTAGGATCGCTCAGAACTCACTTCGGAGTGGCCAAAAGGCAAAAATAACGATAACGAAATAACTTAAAAATGAGAAGAAAAGTAAAAAATGCATTGTGAACAGGGTGAAAGTGAGAGTCTAAGTGAGAGTGAAAACCAAGTGAGAGACACTTTTTTGCACTGTGAACTCAGTGAAAGTGAGAGTCTAAGTGAGAGTGAAAGCCAAAGTGAAAGTGAGAGTGAAAGCGTCGCATTGTGAACGTAGCTTTAGACGCAGGCGGGAATATCGAACTTTTTTGGTATGTCACTATATGAAGAGGGGATTGTAAAAATAAGTTCAAAAATCCACAAGGGGACCAAGGCAATTTTGACCTATTTTTAAATGTTTCTCGAGTCTCCAGGTTGGAGTTTTTCTGTCTGTTCGCCAAAAAATATTTAAATCAATAAATCGACTATGTTCTACAAGATAACGTTGTCAGAATTTTCGAATCGAACCGTACACTTCGATATGTTTCCTTGTGAGAGAGTCTTCAAAAAGTTCGCCACAAACACAATGCCACAATCCCGATTTTGAATAGAGGGGACAGATTATTAGTGGAAATACCGTACTTCTATTGTAGTCTAAAAAAGATAAGACCATTTTATAAATTATAACATAGAAGCGACCACAAAAGTACAGAGCTTCTAACTGAAAACAAAATGATTTCTAAAAGTTGCAAATTACAGATTGCAATGGTCACAATGCCCCCCCCCCTCAATTATTGTTTGAACAGAAACCATCTATTATTCTATTCTGCCACAATTTTCCCTTTTTCAGAGATCTGAAAACGGGAAAAGCAATCCATTTGCCAATTCCTGTCGGAGTGCAACCCACAAAGCACAATGTCTGCTGATGTGATGGGTACTAGTGCATCTCCAAGACATTATTGCTCAACGAATGAATGGTCATCACCAGTCCAGTCAGGTACCTAACTAATTTTGCGGCATTGTCTAAATTTTCAACAACTAATTTGTAGAAATCAAACAGTTCTTCATCCTCTCGGTCCTCTTACAACAGCTCCATCTGTGCTGCATCTCCGTCTAATGGTGGAGGTGCCCTAAATGGTTCAAGTGTAAATCAGGAGGGTTTCCACCTTGCTAGGGTAGGCCTGGACGATGCCGTCGAGGTGGACACGGTCAACTACAAATGCATCAAAGTAGGTAATTTTGAAGCAGATTTATCGACCTAGATGCTTTCCCAGACTCATTATTCCGTCATTCCGTGAGATAGCTACAAATTGCATAAGCGAGGGCCTATTTGGCTAAAGACAATTGTTAGAGTTGCTGTTTCAGTCGCACTAAAAAATTGCACACACAAAAAGCAACAGTTAACAATCTTTTTGGCGTATCTAGGTACCCTTCAAACGGCTACCCTGAATTCTGCGAATTTAATTTAATTTAACTCCGACGAAGGTGGTCCCCGTAAAAAGTTTCCTAATCATTGTACGGATTTTGTATTGTCTGTACGGATTTTTAATTTGGTTTCTAACACAACTACACCTAAAATAAAATTTTAGGTAAAGTTTAGTTAGAAAACAAGCTAAGGAATCCGTATAGAAGTTCAATGATTAGGCGAAAATTTTTGAATAGGCGGGGGAAAATCCAGAACGCGTTACCATGGCCTTTTTAAAAAATTCAAAAATATCTTTCCCGGCTAGAAAAACTTTACCGTATTTTTTCTAATTATAGACATATACCAGTACCCCACCCCCGCCCCTAATTCAAAAATGTGTTCGTGGCATTGTGTTTTAGACCAACTTTTCGGATACTCTTTCCGCTTTGTGGCTCGTCTCCCTGGCTACAAAATGGGCGGTGACTTGCTTTAGAGCGGTCTCCGAAAATTGGGTCAAAACACAATCCACAAACATGATTTTGAACACAGGAGTTTATAATTGGAAAAATGCGGCATACCGTTTTAATGTTAGAGGCGGCTTTAGAAAGCGATAAACCGTAATTATAAAGCATTCTGGAGCTGGGACTCAATGTACCGGTCTGAGTACGGCAATTCAAAATAATCATCAGTTAAGAAACTTTTTAAACTATGAAAAAAATTTTACCTTGTAATCTAAGCTCTGTTTTTTCACAGGTTGTCAATGGCGACAAAATGGTTAATCTAATAGAGCGGGCACTGGAGAAGCACATGATAGACCAGACCCAAGTGGCCAACTACTGTTTGGTGCAACTCTTGCTGATGGAAGTAAGTCATATTACATTTTATGTGCAAACTATCGCATTTTTCAAATAAAAGTCTTCAAGTTTCAGTGCCCTAATCAAAGATTTTACATCAAATATTAAAAGTATTCACTGCGTTTTTAAAATGACCTTTATGTCTCTGTGTTGCACCTACAAAACTTTGTGATTTCTCTTGAAAATTCCCTGATTTTAATAAAATAGTCACTCCGGCAGTGTTTCAAAAGACTTACAATCAAGATTTTGCCTCAAGTTTTTAAATTAGCCGTAATTTTTTTTGGGCAGATTTCCCAATTTCAGTCTGAAATAAGTTTCGGTTTAATATTTAGGTTCAGTATCACGGTGAATGGTATGGACGCTATAAAATATGTACAGTCAAACCTGCAATAAAAGGCAACCCTCAGGACCGGCAAAACTGGCCTTTTATAAGGGTTGGCTTCACAGTCGAAAATTTTAATATAAGACGACCCTGGGACTGGAAAAACGTGCCTTATATCGGACATGACCTTGTGTCAAAGTTCGACTATGTCTATTCACCGTCCTGTTAAATTATAGGTGAACTCAAACTGCCAGACAACTGTAACCCATTTTACGCCGTAGCGCCAGATCCCACCTCTCCCATGCTGAACTTCTTGCTAAAGAAAAGATCTGGCGAAGAGCAGTTAGCACCTTCTGCCAAGAAGCTCAACAAACAAAGAGAAGCAATTTGTTACGTTGGAGTAGCGGATATTTGTAACTTTAATTAAATAATGATATGGGCCTATTATTTGACTTTAAACCATTGTTTGCTCATATGCTTTTTGTTATCGATAGATTTTTTATATGACCTTGTTAGTCTTCTAGTTTTTTGAATTGACTTAAAGGGAGGGTGAAAGCTGTAAGGAGATAGTCTCGACACGAAAGGATTAGACCAAGTTTTTGTTTTTCAAATGTGGTTTCAGAGGCATATTTTGTCCACAACTCGATGTTGCAATGTCAGACGAACTTGTGCAAAATTAAAAGTTGGATCAGCATCATCAATATCAGAATTTCGAAATTCCTTAAAAAATGCTCTAAAACGGCAATGTAAAATGAAAAAAATCCATTGAAAAGAGGCTGATTCGTTTCTTATTATATTTCGATTTAGGGCACTTTTGTAGGAATCTCGAATTCTGATATAGATGATGCTAATTCAACTTTTAATTTTGCACAAGTTTGCCTGACATTGCAGCACGAAGCTGTCGACAAAATATGGATGTAAAATCACATTTGAAAAACAAAAAACTTGGTTTAATTCTTTCGTGTCGAAACTATCTCCTTAACAGCTTTCACCCTCCCTTAAAAGGCGAAAAAAACTATGGAATTTGAAAATTCAATAACGTTATAATGTTAAAATAGTAGTAAACAGGGTGGTGACCTAGCTGGCCGAGGTTAAACTCAGCCATCAGCCCGTGAGGCTGAAGGCTGAGGTAAAATTTTCGACCCGGCTGACGGATGAGGCTGAGGTAGATTTTTCAGACCTCAGCCGGCTGAGGAAAATCTTTGCATCAAATTTTGGCGTTTTCGCGTTTATTTTTAACTGTTTTTTCTGACGAGTTCGAAGTGTTCAGTTATTAAAAAAGATTCAGTGATTAAAATTCCTTCTAGGCTACCGCTAATTATTGAATTTCAGTCAGCCGGCTGAGTTTGAACTCAGCCATCAGCCGGCTGAGGATGAGGCTGAGGAAAATTTTTCAGACCTCAGCGGCTGAGGCTGATGGCTGAGGTAATCGTGAAGTATACCACCCTGGTAGTAAAACACAATCTCATTTTGATACCAAATCTTTCTTCACTAAAATAAAACAATGGCTGCTTTTAATTTCGAGCAATCGAAATTGACAAAAACCACATGAGATACCGTATTTCCTCTAATAAGGCGGCTCTCTCGACTCGGTGGACATATATCTGAGCCCACGATAACTTTTTGCCAAAGTTTTTTTGCATTTTATTAACACCTACGAGCTATACCGATTCCACTTTTCGGATTTAGGATTTTCACCCAAAAATCTTGAGATCGGCCTCGAATTTTCACCATTTTTGGGCATCCAAAAAATAAGGTGGCCGGCCGCCTAATTAAAGTAAATACGGTAACTGCTTTTTTAACTTTCGCGTATTTTTTTAAATTTCAGATTAATTATTTTTTTGACTTTCGATATTAAAAAAAGAACAGATCGTGTTATTGTATGTAAATATTCTGTTTATGATCTTGAATTTGCAATTCTTCGACCACTTTTTAGCCAATTTTTCGCAAATCAAGTAAAGTGTCTGTTTTTTGTATGCTACTCATCTCGCTTATTTATTTGGTCTATTGGCAGAATTGTTTACTTTGGAAACTATATAGCATAACAAATGTGTGTGTCAGCCCACTTCTTACTACTACTTATTGATATTGTCTAATATATTTTTTTGCCCAACGCAAAGTGCTTATTGGTCATAGTTGAACGAACTTGTGTTTGTTGCTGTGATTCCTTTTCAAATTTTATGCTCTTTTATGCAAATATTATTTTATCAAAATGAAAACTAATAAATTATTTAAAAATATTTTTAAAATGACCATGATAAACAAAATGACCTAACAAAGTTTCAAAACTCGCATATTTTTGAGCAGGGACACGAATTTTTAAAATTTGTCCGAAACGTCTACTGTGCGTTCTGGAGAGACTGTTTTATTTAGCAGGGACCGGCATTAAGTATACATTATGGAGAACTTTTAAATTAACCAGCTAAAAAGTTACGATAAACTAACTAAAACAACTCAAAGTGGGACGACTTGAACTATAATATGGCAAAATAAATCGCAAAAAAAACTTTTTCGTAGAATTTTTTTCTCCTACCTTCAGCACAAAATTCTAAACAAAACATACCCATTAGCCCAAACGGCTTTTAAGTTTTAAAGATTTGCAAATTTACGATTTTTGAGACTTTTAAAGTTTGCATTTAAATTCGCAGAAAAAAATCACAGGGGACCAATGCGTATTTTTTCTGGCGTCGGCATGAACACATATAGAGCTGCACTTTTTGCCTAAAAATGACCGAATTAAAGAAAATCTACTTTGTTTAAAACGTTAAGATGAGAACCCTGCTTTTAGTCAACTTCTAAATTTCCCAAACAAACTGGGCTCAGGTGTACGCTTTGTCGAGCAGTCTGTTATGACTGGTGTATGTTATGGAGAGAGTCGACTGTATTAATACAGTCTGGCAAACAAATAATCAAATATTCAGTTTTGCTTGAACACCTTCGCTTATTTTTACTAATGTGTCATTAGTAATGGACCATCATCTTTGTATAACAGATAAAAATTTAAAATGAAATAACTTTTCTACATGGTGTTTTTTTAAATTAAAATTGTTTTAGTCTGTAGATTTTTTTCAAGAAAGTTTATGCTTGTTTGAAACCCTCGTCTTACCATTGAAGACGTACTTTTCGTTTTAAAAAAAATTTATTTTGGTTGTGAAAAAGTGATTAAAACATGTGACATTTTTTGAGAAGTTGTCAAGCAATTGATTTCATTTGATTTATGGTCAAGTGTTATGTAAACATCTTAGCTTCATGTTATAGCACAGATTCACGGCTACAAAATTCATTTTTCAGAATTTTTTTGGTTGTAAGATTGTCAAGATATGGTTTAAAAAAAACATTTTGCAAAAAATGTGCAAAACTGGAAATAATGAAGAGAACTTGAATTTTAGTCATTTTCTTTTTTTTAAATAGCCATATCTCAACATTATTTCATTGAAAATTTTCTGTGAATTGGGTTAGTAGCTCTTGAACTGCGCTACAACATAACCTTAAAAATTTTGCATCACTAGTAATTAAATTGAAAATTTCATCGGCTGAAATAATGAAAATGGCTGTAAACTTGTCAAAAAATCACAAAACTTTTTAATCGATTTTTTTCACGACCGAAATAATTTTTTTTCTAAAAAACGAAAAAGTATGTCTTCAATGATAAGGCAAGAGCTTTCAAACAAGCATAAACCTTTTTAAAAATGCCTGGACAAAAAGTTCTACACACTAAGACAATTTTAATTAAAAAAAAACACCCCGCATCATTTTTCTTTCGCCCATTGTACAAGCCACATACTTTAAGAGTTCAAGCCGAAGTCCTGTAACTAAAATTTATCATTGTCTCGAAGAAGAATGGCAGCGACCAAAAGTCTTTCTAAGTTTGCTAACCGATTGCACGAGTTTTGCTTCGAAACGGTCAGTCTGAAACTAGCATCTCCTTATTCAGTAGATCAGTGTTCAAAAATAATACATTTACTACGCTTTTGAAAAAATATTGAAGAAAGAAGAATTGAAGGAAGGATCTGGGAAGACCATGGCCCACTTATAATTTATTAACTAAGTACTAAAACAACAACCTAGACAATTGCAATTTTTGTAATCAGTATAACCTTGTACCAAGTAATTGACTATTTGAACACGGTACTTCTCCGGTTGGGCCCCCCCCCCATTTTACCAAGCCCTCCAATAATTATACAATATTTTTATTCGCAAACATATAACAAGGCAATTTGAGACCACAAATTAAAATTATAACATAAGCTGACCAACAATCCGAAATGATAGTTGTCCCTTTGAAAAAGTCGAATATGGGACGCATCGATCTGTTTTCGCAGTTATGTTTCTGATTTGTTTGGCGTAGAAAATTTAAAGGAGAGGATATTATGTATAATTTGTGGTCTCAAATTGCCTTGTTATATGTTTGCGAATAAAAATATTGTAATTATTGGAGGGCTTGGTAAAATGGGGGGGGGGGCCAACCGGAGAAGTACCTTGAACACTAAAGAGACATTCAACGGAAACAAAAAAACTCCAATTACTGTCTGTATGAATTCACTTAAGCCTCGTTCCAATGACTGAGAGGAAATTCCATGTTTTTTAACGCGGGAAGGGCTGTAAACTTTATTTTGTCATAAAACACTTTTCTTTTGTCACACTTTGTAGTTAAGATTTAGGGCTACCCAAAAAAATTTTCCAGCCACAAATCTCTGAAAAAACTTTGATAAAATGCGTTTCCTTTCACTCTGCCTTTCAGTCATTAGAGTGAATGGCATAGTGCAAGGCAGAGTGAGAGGAAACGCATTTTTATCAAAGTTTTTTCAGAGATTTGTGGCTGGAAATTTTTTATTGGGTAGCCCTGAATCTTAGCTACAAAATGTGACCAAAATAAAAAGAAATTTATGAACAAAAAAAAGTTACAGCCCTTCCCGCGTTAAAAAACATGGAATTTCCTCTCAGTCATTGGACACTAGGCTTTATTGCTTTTAAAATTTTATAGATGGGATCAAAAAGGCAATTTTTTATTTCAATAATTGCTAGTCTTTTTGGCCGGTGATGAAAAATATCGCTCTTACTTTTTTGACTGCTCATGGATAATTCGGTTGCCTGTAATACCACTCTGAAATAAACTTATTTATTATTATTATTACTTATTTAACCCGACACCCACACGGCGTGTCAAACACGTCAAAAGACCAAATCGAGATCTTCGTATAGAGACAAATTCGTTTTAAAATACATTTGAATTCAATTTTTTTGTTTTTCACATTTTCTGTTTTTGGTTATTACTTTGCTTAGGTAAGCTGTGTTCGATTTTTTTTGATACCACAGGAAAGCACTGAGTTTGCTCTTTTGATTTGAAAAAAATCAAGCTCTGTTATAAATTTAAAAAAGTAAAAAAAATTAAAAGTTCGAATTTATCGGTTTGGCAGATTCAAGTTGCTAACTTAAAAAAGTTATTTTTAATAATTCTCTGCTAAAAAAATTCTCTGTCTGGCACGATCGTAGTAAGTCACTCAGCTTTCTTATGCACATCACAGTTATTCCAATGTGAAGTTCTCATCGAGAAAGTAGACGATTTAGCAAAAAAATAATAATTTCAGTACAGTCGAGTCTTGATAATCCGGCACCCCTAAAGTTCGTTCGCCTTGGGTCCGACACTTTTTTTACCTCGATTTTAAAGTTTTTTGCCAAAAATGATTTGCCAGTCTGGTCCGAAATATCGCAAGGATTCCGATTTGCCAGTCGCTTTTTCGAATAGCGAAATTTTTGCCCTAAAGACCCGCGGGTCTTTAGTTTTTACCCGCAACTCAGTCATGATTATTCTTAAACCCTGTGCTGATGGTCTTATTGGATAGCCAAGAGACTGAAGATCATTTTGACACCAAAATTGTAAATAAAACATGAAAAAACGGGGTAAAAAATAGGGTATGCACCCAGGCGGATTTGAAACTATGACCTAGACAATGCGTATATAAAAGTAAGCCCTCACTTCAAATAGGGGAAATTAAATTTGAAGCAGACTTTTTAGACGAGAAGTATCCATAGAAAATCATTAATAACAGTCTTATGAATATTTAGTGCATAAAATTGAGCATATTTTGTCAATGGTATTTAAAAATGAAAAACTATTTTGAATTTTCATAAAAAGAGAACGCCAAGCCCGGTTGGTCATTTGACGTGTTTAAAAAGCCATGCCCATTGGACCCACCTCAGGGTCGGCGGTTATCGGGTGTCGTTTTCAAAAAAAAATTTTTTCTTTATCGTTGGATTTACGTACGAATTTTTCAACTTAGTTTCTCGTAAAACTATATCTAAAATTAAAATCTAGCCTTGTTTGTTAGAAACCAAGCTGAAAAACCCGTACAGAAGTTCAATGATTAGGCAAAAAAATTTGAATTAGCGGGTGACAATTAAAACAGTTGGCAATGGCCCTTTCAGGTAGTCGGCACTTACGCACTCGGGGAAGGGGGAGGTCATTTTATAATAATTTGAGAAAAGTGTTTAAATATCTCATAAGCAGGGCCCCAAATTCTATGCACTAAAAAATGCGAAATATGCGCATAAAATATGCGCTAAAAATGCTTAAATATGCGCTAAAAACGTAAAATATGCAGTATAATTTTTAGACTAAACCTTTTAAATGTGCCGCATAACATTTGTGAAGAATCACTATATGTCGTAAAATTGCTCTGAACATGCTTTTAAACGGTTTGGCAGCTTATACATGATTAAAAGATACTCTTGGATAATGCTAAATTTTTTGCAAAAAAAAATTGACCAAAATTTGACATATGGCTTTGCTGAAGCAAGGTGATTTAACCTAAGGATTTAATTTATTTGACGTCCCATATGACCTAGGATTTGAACATAGCCTTAAAAAACTTTCTGCTCCCATGAAGATGAAGCAGGATTTCAGTCGAAAAGATTTATGAAAAGTGTTGACCGCCATTTACTAGCTAAGTTGCAAAAAAAAAATATTTTGTAAAGCAATTTCGAGACATCTAAGGCTTTGTACTCCTGCCACTCTTTCAAATCTTCTCGCAAATATAAACAATGTGCATTTTGCGATTTTCGAAATTAATATCTTTTACAAACCAAATCGGTGCTTTGCACTGTTATTTTGCTACTTTAACTGAAAATATGAATTGCACGGTACTGAAACGTTAGCTACCCCAATAAAGGTTATTTAGTGAAGAAATCTCTTTCTTAAACGCTTGACAATAAAGTGTCCTGGTTTTGGAAACTAAGAAATTGACTTATTTATACACAAAAGACGAGATTTGGCATGCTGCAACATCTTTTAGCCAAAAAATTTCTGAGATTTTCTACAATATGCAGAAAATATGCGTCAAAATTGCAAAATATGCAAAATATGCACTAAAAACGGAAAATATGCAAAACATGCTGCATAAAAGTACGAAAAAAGTACTTAAACAGGGCTAAAAGTGCGTTTTTTGTGCATAACTATTGCTTGCATATCCGCAGAAAAATATGCATTTGCATAGAATTTGGGCCCTGCTCATAAGTAATTGTTTTACGCAAGTTTTTAAGTTTTTATTCTATATTAGCCCCTAAAATGCATAAGTACCAGGTAGTAGACCTTAAAATTAAAGGAATCATTCAGATTGAGCATATAAATAATTATATCATGCTTAGAACAGTGCCTCGAGCACTTTAGTGTATATGAAAAGTCGGTTTTTGTCGCGAAATTTTACAGGCGGTACTTAAGTTGTTTAGCCGGACCCTCCTGAAGAAGAAGGGACTACCTAGGTTTCGAAAGTGTGATTAATTGATCTGTGGACAAATTGACGTGTGGACGAATTGGCGAATGCACGAATCGACCGCGGACGCATTGACTGTGGACGAATAGCGAATGCACGGATTAATCGTGGACGCATTGACTATGGACGAATTGTTACTGTTTTCAACAAACTGTTTTCAGCACACAACTTTGGGTTTAATAGCATGGTTTATTCGTTCCTAAGATATAAATAAAAAAAATTGGCGCTACTATGATATACCCCCCCCAATCCATGGACCTACTATGATATACTACCTTCCCCCCCCCCCAAAAAAATCAAGATTTTGGAGTGGTCAAAACTCATTTTTAAGCAATAATTTTGCCATAAAAGGACCAGAAAAGTGATATTAATAAGGATCAAGGGCTATATTTGGAGGGAAGGGACAAAACAGGGCCACTTCTAGGAATGTGGAGCAAAACAATATCTGCAGAAAAAAAGTGTTTTAGTAGCAAAAAGAAGTATTTTAGCAGCGAAAAAAGTCTTTTTGCAGCGGACAAAATTAGCAGCAAAAAAGTCTTTTTGGCGCAAAAAAAATCTTTTTTGCAGCAAAAAATTAGCAGCAAAAAAAGGTCCTTTGGGAGCAAAAAAGTCTTTTTGCAACAAGGAAAAGCTTTGCCCAAACAATTTTCCTCAGCCCTCGATCGATTGTATAATTTAAAAACTCAAGAGCGGCTGAAATGGAAAATTAGAAAAAGAGACGCAGAAAAACCATTTAATTATTTGAAAAGATATTCTGTAATTAAACACACATAGAAATATTTTTTTTAAATTGATTTACTAGTTGATTGCTTGAACAATTTTTTTCCATATTCTTTGTCCAGAATGAATAACAAGGCCAGTGTGTAAATATGACAGCAAAGGCCAAGAAGAGAGCCAGAATTTTCAACCTAGAGCTTTAGAATTTTATATTGACTGCTACCCTTAATTTATTGTATAAGAAGCAGGATACAGGGCAAGTAGTACACCAAATCATCAGTTTCAGTACAGTCGAACCTCGATAAGCCGACACCCCGATAAGCGGACACCCTCGATAAGCCGACACCCTGTCGACACTTGATTTGGCCAGGTAGTCGACACTTTTAAGAACCATAGTTTTTGAACGCAGCGACATTTACGAAATTTGAATTGGCGGGGGACACTTTTTATCATTGAGACCAATTAAGTTTGAATGTGAATTATTTTTTATTTGCATTGCAAATTTAAACTTTTATTCATTAGTCCAGCAATAATCAAATCTCATATAAGTAGTTATGGTGAAAGGAGCCGAAGTCGTCCGATCTGGCAATGCCAAGCGACGTTGGGCTCGACTAGTAAACTGTTCTATATATTTTGATAAAATTTTTCAAAAATAATTTTATAAATTATTCTTGATATTTTCAGAGTAAAAAGGTGTCCACCGCCAATTCAAATTTCTCAAATGCGCCGCGTCCAAAAACCATGGTCCTTTAATGAAAACGACACCCCGTTAAGCCGACACCTCGATAAGCCGACACCTGAGTTCGGTCTCTTGGGTGTCGGCTTATCGAGGTTCGACTGTAAAGAACAAGCATGAAAATATATCTGGCCGAAAAATTGAAAAAAATAGTTTCTAACTAATATTAAGAACAGAGTGGCGCGTATAAAAACTCGAGTATTTCATCTAGTGTTTCCACAGACTAGTGAAAACCAATAAGTTCGAATTTAGAAACATTGAAAATAGCTTTTAAGCACGATAATTATTTTGTCCTCCAAACAAACGTTTGTTGCACAAAACAACACATAAAACAATAGATTAGCGTCAAAATATAAAGCCAGTAATTCCAAGAGAATTGACTACTTTTATAGACCAGTTATGCCATTTTGGGTCCCAGAGCTTGGCGAAGATTGTCACTTGTACTGACACTATGGCTTGCTGCTGAGTCAACCATCCCGATGCCGTTGATGCTGCTGAGCCATTGCTTGTTGCTGCACTACCGTGAATCGCTGGAATTGATCCATTTTCAATTACGACAATGTTGTGACCTGATAAAGCTTTATAGAGAAACAAGGGACGCGACTTTCTTCGACCCCAACTGTTCTGAACACAGACATTAAACATTAAACAAACACATAAAAACCTTGTATACTAACAGAAACAACAAACACGTAATAATCTCTACGAAAAACGGCGATTCAAACAAAAATTTGCAATTTTTGAGAAAAAAAAATGTTTTAGCATGAAAATGTGACCAAACTAACTTTTGAATAGGAAATATATCTTTAGAACTATTGGAACGCGATTTAAAAATATGCATTGTATTAGGTTTATGCTTAGTTATAGTCTTATGTCTAATCTTTTTTTGAGTTTTTTGCCTGGGAAAGATCAAGCTATATTCCTATTTTCATAGGAAATTATTTTATTAATATTTTTCTTAGTTAAACATGAAAAATGGGTTTGTTTTTTAATAAAGGTCTGCAAAATGGCTAAATTAATTGGTTCAATCATTTATCCTTATTTTCAAGTGCTCTGATCTTTAAATTTAATTGCCACCTTTATTTATCATCATTGCTTTGGTTGCTCTCATCAACTTTCTTCATATCTGCTGGTATATATATATCCATGTGCAGGAGCACAAATCGCAATTAAATACCTTTAAAAGGAGAACATTAGTATTTGTTTCCTCTTTCTCAGCACGGCGCAAATCTGTTTGTTGTGGTGTGATTGAACTCTTTATGACCTCCAATGCATTAAATGCATGTTCAGTATTTGTAATTTGTTTTTACAATAAGGATTGTCCACTTTCTTCTCACACATTTTTTTGATCCTTATCAAAAAAGGCTCTAACTAGACAATATTGGTTGAAAAAAAGCATAAATTAAATTTGAGCCAAATTTGCTTAAAATTAACTTTTCAGAAACTTTTTTTATGTTTCGAAGGTCGTACTTGATGAAAGCTTTTTCTGGTTGACCGTGAATAGGGTTTAAACGTCTTTTAAGTAATTTTATACGCTAGAAACGATAAAAAGAATTGTTTTCTAACAATTTCCGCACTAAAAACTTATGGTTTCAAATAAATTTGGTTATCAAAGTTTGACCAATTGCCTTGGTCCCCGAAGTTAAGACATATTATAAAGGTATCCTACCACGTTTGATCACTGGAGCTGGGCGAAAAGAGCCTCTATATACATTTTTGATCAAGAGTCTTGCTTGGAATCATGTCTAAGGTAAGGGAGTGTGCTCATCTCCAGCTCTCAAGCCTCCTGCGGCCCTTGGAAGACGCAGAGTCTTGCTGGCTTGGGACTCGCACACACTTAACCTTTGGTAACCAATTTTTTTGAAAATTTATTTTTTATATAGGGAAATACAGAAAACATCTTTTTTTTTTATCGTTTCCAGCATATAAAATCACTTAGGAGACGTTTAAACCCTATTCACAGTTAACCAAAAAAGGTGCCCCCTAAATGCACAAGTGCCCAAAAAATTGCTTTTTTTAGAAATCGTCGTCCGCGCCATAAAAAATTTTTCCAACCCAATCGACCCTGAATCAAGGCAAAAAAGCCAAGTAATAACATTTTTCAAACTTAATTGCATATTTAATCAACGCAAAATAATAAAAGATATTTTTCACATATTGATACCTGTTTTTGAAAAGCAGTTCTTATTTCTGAAAAAGCAGTATTTTTATTGACCGAAATGACAGATCGCGGAAATGTTGAGACTTAACTTAAATACATATCTGGCTTTGTCCAACAAATTTACATTAAAAAATAAACTGCAACAAGATGTACAAAATTTCGTGTGTTTGAATGTGTTTTGAATATTTCCTTAAAGTTTTTGACTTATGTTTTTGGTTTAGATGACAGTGATCCAGTGGATCATAATGCCTTGAGCAAAATTGTAATCTCAGAAAAGCAATTCAATAAAAATGTGTCCTCTAAAACTACAGAAAAAATAAGCAAAGAAGAACTAAAATTGGTAGAGCAACTAAGAAGTATAGTCAAGGAAGATTTGTCTCCCTACTATGACACCAACTTCAATTTATTAAGGTAATCTGTGTTATTGTATTTCTTATTAGCCATGCTCCATCAAAAATTATATTTGAAGCATAGCTTTTTCCGAAAATTAATTTTGCTTTTTTTTTCGATCAATTGGGAATTTGACACATTAATCGTAAATCTTGCAATTTTTTTGGAAAAATTGGTGTATTTTTTTAAAAAGCTGTCGATAATTCTGAAAAACTGACTAAAGTTATTCTACGTCATTCTACGAGCTCAAACTGCATGGACCAGTATACAAATATGACTCGTTACACCACTCGTTAAATCGACAACTCGCTACACCGTCTCGTTACACTTTTTTCAAATTTGCAGTTTTTCAAATATGCTGTTATTTATTGATTTTAAGCAAACTACCATAACTTTTAAACAAAGTAGATGATATTACTTTTCAGTTCTGACCCATAAAGAAGTAGAGTTATGAGGCCACCTAAAGTACCTATTTGACCAATTTAAAAATGATTTATACCTGTATTGGGGTGGAAATGGACCATAAAGGGGCCAATTTAGTGTAAAAAAGAAGATGTTAAGCATAGTTTTGTTAACTGGGGCCTACCGCATAAATAAACTCTGGTATGCATGCTTTTTCATGCATCCAGAGTCACTTTCGAGTGATTTGCGTCTAAGGTATGTGGGGTGCGCATCCCAACCCCAAATCCAGGGATAAAAATGATGAAAATGTGTATTAACTTGTCAAAAAAAATCAAATTATTTTAATCATTACTGTATTTGGTGTCAAAATGACCGTCATTGATTGTCTTGTCATTTCAAATAACAAAAATAGCTCATATTAGCTGAAAAAAAATTTACACACACTTTTCATGAGCATTTCGTGACCTAAAAAGGCTCTCTCCTGTTATCGCCCAAATTGTCAACGCCAAAAATCATTATAGCAAAAACCGTTACATTTTTAATTAATTAGTTTGGCTACATATGGTTTTTCTAACTAATTTTGTGGATATTATCATTTACAAGTAAATACCTAAATTGATGCCAGAGAGAAGGCCTACATTATGCGTATAAGGTTGTAAACGACCATGTGTGCGAAATTTACTGAAAACCCCAAAAGTTTTCAAAAAGTCTAGGGTTCCAGAAAGTTTGGGGGTTTTAGTCAATTTCGCAGACATTGTCACTTATAACCTCATACGCAAAATTTAGCCATCTCTCTGGCATCAGTTTGAGTATTAACTTGTAAATGATAATATTCCGAAATTACTTAGAAAACCATATGTAGCAAACTTATTAATTAAAAATGTAATGGTTTTGGCTATAATAATTCCCGGCGGAAACATTAAGGCGATAACAGGAGAGAGCCCCTAAAGGCCAAAAAATAACACCTGAATTAAAAAAAATTATAGTAAAATAATGATCGATTTTTTTCTTATTCTTACAATATTCACCGATTCCTCTTTCAGGATTTTGTAGTGATTAGCTTTTTTGTGAAATTTTTACAGTTTATTAATGCATTGAGCAGAGTTAATTAATCGCTAATAAATAATACCGTATTTCCTCTGATAAGCGCCCTCCCTAAAATCCGGTATTTCTTAAATTCATTCTCCTCCTTTTATACCGTGTTTTTGTTTTCGAACGCCACATATGTTATATACCAAAATGTAGCTGGAAATCTGCGCTACATTCTGGTATATAAAATATGTGGCGTTCGAAAACAATAAACACGGTATAAAAGGAGGAGAGTGAATTTAAGAAATACCGGATTTCGGGAAGGGCGCTTATTAGAGGAATACGGTAACTGTGTAATTAAATATTTTAATTAAAGATGGATACAAGGACACTCTGCTAATACAGATGAAGCAGATCTAGATGATATAGCAAAAAGATTGCGCTTCCATCTAAAAGTCAGGTAAATGCTACTCTTTCAAAATTATTCGTAGATTATTTGAAAAATAAATATTTTTGGAATAAACAGTTTAAAATTTATAGACGATCTTCCTGGGTAGCATTTCAATTTAAATGGAATTACAATTTGAAAAAGTAATTTCAAGGGATTAGACAAACTGGCTAAAGAGAAGCGGGATCATCCCATTCACAAGCATTGGATGTACGGAATAACTGGTGAATCCCAAACACTAGACAATGTCATTGTCAACATAGAGCAGGTTTGAGAATTAATTTGGCACTACACAACTTTGAAACTACTCAACAAAAGCTTCTGAAAATAGAAGAATTTGAAATTCTCATATTTTCGGACTCAAAAATGTGGTTTTGAAGTTATAATCCAAGAAACCATTAGATAAATTTGTGAGAGCGTACTTTGTTTGCAGTGTGGTCAAACAGACTACTCTGGAATGAGCGAAACATTTTCTATTCAAGATGTTTTGAAAGCGAGAACTAAAGATTTGGAAGACATGCTTGCCGCTGTTATGGACTTAGAGCGCAGAACAGGCAAGCTTAAATAAATTTATTTTACCAGCTAATATTTTATATATTGGCTTTAGGAAAGCAGGCATCTATTCTATATGTAAGTATGTTGATTTAATCTTATTTCACAAGAAATTTACAAAGATTTTTTGACTATTTTGTGAACAATTAGCCAAGTATGCTCTAAATTGTTGTCTTTTGTTGTTAAATTAATGTTTTGCAAAAAAATTGGCCCTTATGCTGTTTAGCTAGAACCTGTACGCGCCGGCGCCTATGCACCTACAAGTTGACTCATAAATAGGCTTGGCACCGGGACGGGAATCCCGCGGGAATTCCGGTATCCGTTCCCGGGAATTTTAAAAATCCCGGTCCGTTTCCCGGTTTTCCAAAATCAAAAATCTCGTTTCCCGTTTTAGCATTTCTAAAAATCCCAGAAAAATATCGGGATCAAACAAATGGGAATAGTCTTGAAGCAAAATATTTGTGTTCTTTTGTCCGTTTATCGCCATTTTTGTTTGCTCTCATTCTTCCATTTTGTTTATCTTCTTATTTGGGCGGACACCAACACAATATCCCTGGGCTCCAATATCCCGCAGTCACAATATCCCCGAGCAAATTTAAATCAAATTCAAAATTTATTTTTAGCAATAGACTTCGGTGAGCGGTAAATTGATCCGCAATAATGTAGGTGGGTAGGAGAATCACCTCGTACCTCCTCTAACGAATTTGTAAGTGGCTATCCACCTCCAGGACCTGAAATTTTGAATTAAGCCAAGAGTAATAATGAGAGTAACCAAAAATAATGAATTCAGCTACCAAAGCCGCAGCAACGGAGTTTCACCGTATATTTTTTTAAAAGTCATCATTATCCTCTAAAAGACCACCGATTCGCCCCGTATTTTCTCAAAAGATTTTATAGTTATATGTTTGGCTTGAAAAGTATACTTTTCAATTCAAATATTTTTCTATGAGCTGACTGCAGTTTTGCGATATCTCCCACGTAGCAACAGAACCAAGTGATCGTCCACTTGGATCACAAAAAATTTTTGTTTTTTGGTTACCAAAACCTGTTTTCCGCACTAATATAGCATTCTAAAGATGGTTCGACAGTTTTAGGCAAGTCAAATCGATATCTTTCGGTAAGTACTCTACCACAAGGCATTTTACTATTATCAAACCTTCTTTAGACTGCTCGATTAGTGCAGAAATCAAGTTTCACAGCCTAAAAACATAAAAAATGTGATACAATTGTATTACCACTTGGTTTGGTTGGTTGCTTTTTTAGCTAACAAAAAAATCTGGTTAAATACTTCAGAATATTAACTTACGACTTTATTATGTAGCACTGAAAAAAACGTGCACTCAGAAGGATTCGAACCCTAACATTTGCACGGGGATATTATGGCTGCGAAATTTAAATCATCTGTTTGTTTGATAAAAATCCCGTTTCCCGGCGGGATTCCCGGTAATTTTCAAAATCCCGGTCCCGTTCTTTAAAGTTTTTAAAATCCCGTCCCGGTTTCCCGTTTTCACTCCAAATGCCAAGCCTACTCATAATAATTAGGAAAATTTTGAAACTTTCGATTATGAATTTATTTATCTTCAGCTTGTTCTTATTATTTTTCATGCACATCATATGTATTTTGTATCGAGGAGCTCCCAGGCAGCTGAACCACTGTCATCAATTTTCCTGAGGCTCCCCTCATACTCCCGCGGGACACGGGAAAATTTTTCACACACTTTTTTGTCTCTATCTCGGCTCCCAGCCATAATTTTTCACCGCTTTTATCTTTTATCGATCCTGCTCTACAAAATAAGAATACATTCAACCCTCGATTTAACGGCACCCCTGGGGACCGGGCAGGGGGTGCCGTTAAATCGAGGTGCCGTTAAATCGAAGTATATGTAACAAAAAATACCGTAAAGTGCCGTTAAATCGAGGGTCTAACATATAGATTAGCTTGCAACACAACATTATCCGACCAAAATTTGCTTTTATTTTTTGCAATAACAACATAAACTCATTTCAACAAATGTTGTTCAACAGTTGGACTGAAAATAATTAGTGATTTTTGGCTGCACTTGCGTATTTCTTCGTTCTTTGTAGAAGTAGTCATCCAGTGAATCGCTGAGACGGAGTATAGTAGGATCTGCCGAGTTCTCTTCCAGATATTGACGGACGAATTGTAAATGCCTTTGTGCCTCGAGACGACTGATTGCAGGTTGCTCTGGCTCAATTTCTTCGAAATCCATAGCTTCATTGTCGCTTTCGCCAGGGCCTTCCACATCGGTTAACGAAGCCTCTTCAATAATTTCACCGAGCGTAAGAGCACCACCTAGAAATGAATAATAGGACCGAAGCAGCATTCATTTTAATTGGCATACATGTTTCCACCAACTTGTCTACGTTTAAACAATCATTTACAGTAGCCTCATTTTCAATTCTTTCGAGCCCGTTCAGCTCAAGCCAAGCACCGCGCATTTCTCCCATGGCATCATCCAGCTCGCCGAATCCAACCTCTTCTTTCTCGCCATAGCATACCTCTTCTTCTTCGCCAAAGCCTGGTTCACTGTCTAATTCCTAAACACATTAGGTAAATGAATAGTGCAGATAAATCGAAAATTTGTTTTACTTGCCTTGTGGATGAACATGGCATGGCGAAAGCAATTCTTGATAGCATCCCTTTGACTTGATCCCAAGCCCGTCGAAGTAGATGGATAGCATTCAATAGATTCAGCTTATAGTCTTTCTTAGCCTCGATTTCAGCAATTCGCCACCGGAGAACGAGCTTTCTATGGTGAACTTTCAGATTTTGAATGACACCCTGGTCCATTGGCTGGAAAAATTGCGCAGTGATAAAAGTCAAACATAATTAATTGAAAAATACCTGTGAGACGGCGGTGGTATTGGGAGGAAAAAACTTGATCGTAATGTTATCAAGCTTGACCTTGGTTGGATGGGCACTGCAATTGTTCAGATAGAGTAGAATTTTTCAGTTATCTTTCTTGAGCTTCCGGTCCCACTTCTTCAGCTGTGCTTCGAATATCTCTGCTGAAGTGCCAGCATAAATTAAATTTAACCACAATCGATTCGAAAATAATATACCTGTCATCCACGCTTTTCGGTTTGCTTCGTAATTCACCGGTACCATTTCGTTCTTGAAGCAACGAGGCTTAGCCGACTTTCCAATCACCAACAGCGGTAACTTCTCAGTCCGGACATATTAGCACAAACGAGAACAGTGATTCGCTCCTTGCTTTTTTTTTCCGCCAGAGCATTTGTCACCTGTAAATTTAAAGCAAGCATGCAAAGATGTGTAAAGAACTACATTAAATCACCTCTAAGTGCCATTGTCTTGTTTGGTAGAAGCTGCCAAAATAACCCTGTTTCGTCGGCGTTGAAAATGTCATCAGCTGAGAATCGCGCCAGGGCCTCACAGAGCACTTGCTGCTGCCACTGGCGTAGAGAACATTTTAACAATAAAAATTAAACGAGACACTAATTTGTGGGAACTAGCCAAAGTCAAACAGACAATTGTTCAAAACACTTAAATTTTGGCGACATTTTTCAAATTTTTCTCTTTTCAAATTTATATGCCGTTAAATCGAGGGTCTTAATATTTGAGGGGACCGGCTAGAGGTGCCGTTAAATCGAGGGTGCCGTTAAATCGAGGTGCCGTTAAATCGAGGTCATGTTTTACCTAATTTTAGATTTAACCAACCAAATCGGTCTAGGGGTGCCGTTAAATCGAGGGTGCTGTTAAATCGAGGTGCCGTTAAATCGAGGGTTGACTGTAACAGATTTGCCATAATCACTATCAAAAATGGTTTTTAGGCTGTCCCACAAGTCAACCAACCCCCAGGTTTGTCCCGCAGACAGGACCTGCGAGACAGCCAAAAATCATTTCTGAATGTCTAAACAGTATTAATATCAGTTCTATGGTGTAGAGCAGGGTCGATTTACCATTAAATCTGTTGCCAGGTTTGAGAAATAGCAATGTCTCGTGGTTTTAGAGGCACTTGTCCGGTGTCCCGCAGGAGTATGAAGACGGCCTGAGGAAATCGATGGGGCAAGGAGCTACTTACACAAAATTTTTGATATTATCCGATTTTTTTCGGGCCATCCTGTATATTCCTAAAAAATAATATATGTTGCGTCTTCTCGACGCAAAGAAGAATGCCCAAAAGTACAAAAAACGCAAAAAATACTTTTTTAATGTAGTGGAATTTTGCTAGTATTTTGTTTGTCGATGTTTAGCTATTTTCTCAACTTTTTTCCCCAGTACACAAAAAATGTTCTTTCAAGTCTTGTTTCGATTGATAGTCTGCCCAAGCCCTCTTTTGTAGTTTGTACCCTCCCCCTTCCCTTCTTTTTGATTTCAGCTAAAGCTGAAATCAGTCTTGCCTTTTTTCTCTGTAAATGTAGCTAGTAAATGCTTTTGCTCTGGCCAGAGCTAGTAAATAATTATTTTGTAATAAAAGACTGACATTTCTATAATAAACTAAACTAACCAGCTAAATTCTACAAAACCCTTCTATATTCTCTAACATCCACACACAAAAAAAATCTTCGAAATTCCATCCTCCACCTTGACTCTAATTTTGTAATTTCTGGATGTCTAAGCAGCATGCAGATTCTACATATAGGACATTTTTGAAAATTTTTCTCGAGCCATATTTTGGATTATATATTGAAACAGTTCTTCTCAAATAAATGATTGCATGTTTCTGAATTGAACCTTGTTTGAAAAAAAATTTTAAAGTTAAAAAATAAATGTGCAAGCTAAATATTTATGTTATGAACATTTATGTTTTTCTCATAAATACAGCATAAGTGCCTTCTGAAAATTAATAATTATAAAAGTGACAAAAAAAGTAAGAAACTTTCACAATGGATACTATTTTATATTAAGGTAATGGACATGAGTGCAATACGTTATGACAAACGTTTGTTTACACTGGTTAGGGGCTCCCTACGAACTTTGTCTGCATACATGTCAGAGCACTACGTTGAGGTGATTCTCATCGCTTAGCTTGTTTGTTATAGGTTTTTTGTCCTTATTCTTTGAGAAAAATATATTTATGTGTAACTTAGCAGTTGAAAGAGTGCTTGAGCATTTTTTCAGGGGTGGTATTTAATTTTGGCCATAGAATTGTGAAAAATGGCCATAGAATATTGAAAAATGGCCATAGATTTTTGAAAAATGGCCATAGATTTCTGAATTTCAGCCATACTCGGTCGAAATCATGTTTCAACCACTTTTAAGATGCTCTTGGACCTGAAACATCCTGAAAAGATGTTTTAAGGGTGTCGATGACAATTTTCCGAGAATTTTTTTTTGACCGAAATTTGACTTTTTGCCCTGAGCGACCAATGGTCGGAAAAATTACAGAAATTTTTTTTTCTCGGAAAAGTGTCATCGACACGCTTAAAACATCTTTTCAGGATGTTTCAGGTCCAAGAGCATCTTAAAAAGTGGTTGAAACATGATTTCGAGCGAGTATGGCTAAAATTCAGAAATCTATGGCCAATTTTCAGAAATCTATGGCTATTTTCAAAAAATCTATGGCCATTTTTCAATTTTTATGGCCAACACAAATCTATGGCCGAAATTAAATATTCTATGGCCATTTTTCACAATTCTATGGCCAATTTTAAATATAACCTTTTTTCAGTCTTCAGAGACTTTGAACTTCCATTTTACATACGTCTCTGGCCTGGCCTAGGGGCGCAGTTTTTTTAGAGACTGTGATTCTTTCAATAAACTACTTTCTAAACAAAATTCTTCAAATTTTCTATTTTTAGCTAATCAAGTACTTTGTGCTTGTAAATGTGCCTTCTTACATATCAGCCGTTTGGATGTTGGCTAAGCCAATTTTGCCAGAAAAAACAAGACAAAAGGTAGCTTTAAATCTTATTTTTTATGCGAAAATTTTTATTAACACAAATTAAGGTTCGAATATTAAGTGCATCTAACTGGAGAGAGCAAATCTTAGAGTATTCATCAGCCAAAGCTTTGCCTTCAAAATGGAATCTGGATGAGGGAGAACAATTGTTCCAAGCTTATATAGAGTCGCCAGTTTCATTCCCCCTGAAAACTACTTTCGGAATTTGGAATTTGACGTGAGAAATTTCTTTTTGTGACCAGCTATTTTGTGTAGTTTTTTCCAATTAATGGATCTAAACTAAAATTTCATTCAGATAACTAGTGCAGAAAAACTTCGAGTAACAGCTGGAAAAAGCATTGTGATCACCAAAGAATTGAAAAAAGGCCAGCAATTATATTGGTCGATACTGGCTGATGGTGACTTTGGCATGGGTTAGTATATAAAATAAATTAAATCTGACTATACTAACTAAATTTTAAGGTATTTACTACTCTCAAAACAAAGATCATAATGATTTTGAAGAGTATGATAAACTGTTGGAACAACACTATAATTTTCCTATTTATTTTCATTTTAGACTGGAGATTGCAATCCTTTTCTAGACCTCATACCAACTGGTCCAAACGAAGCTCCGTTGAACGAAAAATTAGTTGCTGAACAGGATGCATACTTTAAAGTAAGGATTTCCAATGAAAGTGCATGGCTAAAGGCAGTAAATGTTCTTTGCATAATACACGTGACGACTGTAGAAGAATAACAGAGTGTGTTGTATGTGTGTTTTAGTAGTTTTACAAGTTTAAAAACAAATTTAATAAATATTTTTATTATCAATTTTTAGGGTTGAAAACACTAATATAAGCTAGGGTCGGGTTACCAACCAGTAACTTAAAATCGCGGTGAGTTCCTGGTTAGTCACCAGTGACTTACCTTACTTTGGGAAAAGAAGAAGTAACTTACCGGTAACTTAGCATAATTCCAGTAATTAACGCGGAGTCATAATTTTTTTAATTTTTAATTAATCGATAATCAAATAGTATAATCGTGTTTCCCTTACAGTAAAACCTCGATATAGAGGCCAACGAGGCGAAAATTGTATCGGAGGCATAGTTGGGCACCTCCGAAAACCGCCATCGCCTACAGCGGCGGCGGTGACGCCGCCAGTGAAAAAACTTCGCTAAATTTCGCCACCGCCGCCACCGCCGCTACTCCACCACTGCCGCCGCCACCAGATCGCCGTCTGGCGGCGCCGGTGGCGGCGGCAAAGAAAATTTACAGAAAAAAGAAACGGCACCACTATGTAGAGGTCTAACTCTCTATTTAACTGTACAGCCCCAGTTAAATGTATAGGGCACTTCCTTTTCAACTAAGCACTAACTTAGCGGTAATTAAAAAAGGCTCTAGGAAGTTACTGGTAGGTTTCCATAGCTTACCGTGATAACTTGCCATCACCTAACTCTAATATAAACTTAGAACTCCTACTTTAAGTCACGGAAACTTCACTAATTAGGTGAGAAATTAAAACTTTTATGTTTTAAATAACAATGTTTTTAAACTCAATATTGTTATTTTTCGTCACAGCTCAGATCAGTTAACGTTAAATAATAAATTACACTTTAAAGAGGCATACCATCGCTTTGCACGGGCAATTTTAAGCGGGCAGCTCGAAACGCATTCAGTTCACCACGCATTTCAAGGGTCAGTTTGCAACGGTCAGCTCACCACGCCGTCACATCGCCCGGCTTTCGAAAATCCCGACTTACCACTGAACTTGCGACAAATTCTTTTGTGTAGTTAGGATAACATGTAGGGTAGACGGGGCCCCGAAAATTTTGGCGCGCCGAGCCGACAAGCCGACCTGTAGAAACGCGGAAAGGTTCCACAAAAATATTTTAGTTAACACGGGCAAAAAAGCCCGAATATTATTTTAGTCAATCGGGGTAGGGTGCCCAATATTTAGTTTTGGTCAATCAGGGAGGTGGCCCTAATTTTAGTTTTAGTTAATTGCTGCAAGCAGCTATCAATCAATTTAAATAGTTTTATTCACATAAAAATCACACACCGAAATTGATTATCTAGAAAAGGCAACAGCTAAAAGCTGTAAATTGCAGACTGCCTTCCTTTTGGTGGTTGCTTGCCTAACTAAGCACCCCCAGAAGAAATAGCACTCCGACATACAATCAGAGAAATTGACGAAGGCTGGTCAAATCCAGCCCTTTTAAACACAAATAACTACATTACAAAAATATCAACAAATTTCTTTGCATCTTTATTTGCGAAGATGCAACAGACCCGAGCCGAAAATTTTCGGCGCGCAGAACTGAGCCTATAACCAAAAGCCTAAATTTCTGGCGCGCCGAACCGAGCTGAAAACCAAAGACGGACAATTTTTGGGTTTTCGGCTTGAAAAGCCAAAAACAGTTCTTTTTAAATTTTTTTAAAGTTTTTTCAAGTACAGGGTGTAACACGAATTGTGGGTGTTTTAATTTGAGCTTTTTTCTTACTTAAGTCAAACATTTTTCGAAAATATTTTTTTGTTTGACAGCTTACAAAATAAGAAAATTTTTGGTTGTTAAAGAAATTCGATATTGCATAATTGAGTAAAGTAATAAGGCTCCGGAAGTTAAGGGTCGTTTTTTGGACTTTTTTTAAATTTAGACGAGCTCAGATTTGACTTTTTACTTAGTTTTTTTACATCATAATAATCTAATTTTCACTTTCCTAGGAAGCTCCGAATCTGAGCTTAGAAATGAAGTAAAAATATTTATTTCAACATATAGAACCACACTTATTACAAAATAATTACCTTGCTTCGATATGGCGACCTTCATTTTTGTTGCTTCGGTTCACCACTTCTTGGGGCATTCGATGGAAAGCATTCTCCATTTTTTTCTCTCAGTTCTTCTAAGCTTGGCACTGGGCTAATCTAGACCTTTGACTTCATATAACCCTAAAGAAAAAAGTCGCAAAAGGTTGGATCCGGAGATCGAGGGGGCCATTTCAACGACCCTTAACTTCCAGAGCCTCATCAGTTTGCTCAATTATGCAATATCTAATTTCTGCGACAACCAAAAATTTTCCTATTTTGTAAGCTTTCGAACAAAAAAAAGATTTTCGAAAATGTTTAACTTAAATACGAAAAAAATTCAAATTAAAACTCCACAATTCGTATTACACCCTGTATATACCGTATTTTCTCTAATTATAGACCCGGGTCTATAATTAGAGTTGGGCAATTTTTTCAAACTTCAAGTGGTCTGAAACTTCTCTTTTCATTAACTTTTTAAGCTCTGTAAAAAATGCCTGTTAGATTTTTAAAATCCCTCACAGGCACTTTTTACAGAGCTTTAAAAGTTAATGAAAACAGAAATTTCAGACCATTTAAAATTAGTGGGGTCTATAATTAGAGAAAATACGGTAGGTTCGAATATAGGTGGTGGCAAACATCATTCATTCTTGAATAGTCATATAGTTAACACTAGTCGTTGTGGTAGGTGAAGGTGAGTAATTAGGTACCCTCAGCAATTGTGTAACACAACCTAAACACCATATATTACCTGATTACTCAGTGCTACTAACTGGGAATCACTGACGAGGAAGTACTGACAGTTGCGATGATAATCAAGCAAATTGGTATTATACCGTGGTTTAAAACATTTTTCCATTCCTTTTATTACTTTTTCTAATCCAATTTTTATCTGCTGCTTATGGATGTCCCTTATGTTGAACAGGAGGTTCTCCCACTCGAACCGAGTTTATCGATTTTTTCCAAACTATTTTACGGTTTTATTTTACGGCTATTTTACGGGTAAAATACGGCTATTTTACATAAAGAGGAGAATTGAACCATGATACATGAAATGTGAGCCACTCACACACTTGGTGACACATGAGAAAAAAACATTTAGCCTAGGGAAACGAACAATTAAAAAAGAGACTCCCAGAACTATTCCGTTCGCCAGGCTTTTTTTTGACGTGTGTGTTGAGATTCATCAAGGCATATTTTTCGTTATACATGATTTACAGAAGCGTTGGTATTTTTTATGTGGAGATATTTATCAAAAAGCATCATTTGCAGTGATCAAGAAGCGATACAGTCGAACTTCGATATAACGTACACCCGATATAACTTACACCCCCAATATAACGTACACCTGGACCGGTCCTTTAATAATAAACTCTGTCAAAATTACCCCCGATATAACTACACTTGACTGGTCCCAAGGTTGTACGTTATATCGAAGTTTGACTGTAATGAGAAAATGACAAAAAGAACTTGCTGCAGAAGACTCGAAAAAAGATTTACTCCTGATTTACATATATGGAGGGTTGTCGAGGCCTCGATCCGAACCGAAACTCCGAAATTTCGAGGCCTCGACTCGTATATAGCCAGTATTTCTAACAAAGAATTTGAAAAAAACGCGAATATTTGAACCAAACTTAATGTTGTTCAGAAATTGTCAGAAACGCAATTAAGCAAAGGGAAATTTTTGGCAAAAATAGCAATAACAAGGTCTCTTTGTTGGCTCTTGCAAAATTACAGACAAAAACTTTCAAGGCATTCATAGATATTTAGCCATATCGAAATTTATGAGCAAGAAACAAAAAAAAACCTTTAAATAGTCTGCAAAAGTATTTATTCAAACTTTTTTTCAATAACTAAAGTGTTAACTGATTGATAATAGAAAGTGAAAAATAAAATTTGTAGTTGTGATCTGTAAATTAGTTAGTGTTAACGTTGTCTGGGGTCCTAAAATGAGTCTAAATCCATGTTCATATACAATTCCTCGAAGCTGTTAATAAAATATTGCACAATTTTAAAATAAAGTATTCCATAATGCACTGAAAAGGCTGCGTTAAGGTGAGTAAATGGCTCTTCTATATAAATAGGTGCATGATGCTTCTGCAAATTTTTCTTATTAGAACAAAAAAATGGTTGTAACTGTAATTACCACTGAATTTCCAAATTTCTTCACTGAATTTTTAATTTCCTTCAGTAAATGTAGTGATATGTGTAATGTAATTCGAAATTTGCGTGATGTCAATTTTTATAGTCTGAAAAACATTAGTCGCTCAGAAGTCCACTCACACCCCCACCCTCTTTAGTGAACCTCAAAAAACGATTTTCAGTGGCTTTTAGCAGCTCTCGCATGGGATTCTGAGCGATCCAAGTTTTTTTTCAGACTATAAAAGTCGAATTTTAAACAATGTTGACTTACATTGCAGGAATCCCTAGATTTATTGAAGGAAATTTGATATTTAGTGAGAAAATTAAGAAACATAGCGTGGAAATTCAGTGTTTCGAGGCAAATTTGAGTTTAGTAGGGAAATTAATTAATAAAGTGGGGAAATTCAAAAATTTAGCGGGTAAATTCAATTCGAGCAATCAAATTGTAGCTCTATTTTTTATCATTAATTATAAAGTCTCATTAAAAATTATGTACAGTCAACCTCGATATAACGGCCCCCGATATAACGGCCCCCTCGATATAACGGCCCTTTGGCCCTATTTGGTTGGATTTAACTAAAACATAAAGAGTTAGACCTCGATATAACGGCTCCTCGATATAGCGGCCCCCTCGATATAACGGCCCCTATGGCCGGTCCCGACTAAGAAAACATACCCTCGATATAACGGCCCCGGTGGAAAACATATGATTTTTATCGCAAAATAGTTTGTTAAAAATGTATTTCTATTATTATTTTCAATTATTATTGTTTTCGACACCTACGCAGTGTTTTCAAAAGGAAAGGCAAATAGTAAAGGCAAACTCTAAAATCAAGTGAAAGGCAAAGTGAAAGGCAAATTTGCCTTTCACTTCAGTTTGCCTTTCACTTTGCCTTTCCTTTCAGTTTGCCTTTCACTTTGCCTTTCCTTTCAGTTTGCCTTTCACTTTGCCTTTCACTTTGCCTTTCCTTTCAGTTTGCCTTTCACTTTGCCTTTCCTTTTAGTTTGCCTTTCACTTTGCTTTTTCTTTGTTCGCTGAAAAATTTATTTTTCAGATGTCTTCTTTCGACTCGCAAACCAAGCAAGCAAGCAACTGGAAATGAGCCGCAAGCGTGGTGCGATTTGGGAGAATTTCATACAAGTCGAAATTATGGGCGAAGCAAAGATGAGATGCAAATAATGCAACAAGGTACATTCGTTTATTTTCACATCAAACGAATATTTTTAAGGACGTCACTAAGCATCACACGTCGCTGAAGAGGAATGGATGCACAAGGACAAGCAGCAGCCAGCCAAGAAAATTCGAGCAGAAGAGTCAGCAGAATTCGCCGAGCCAGGTCTGCCAAACGACAAGTAAGATTTTTTAGAGTTTCCGTTCTTCTATTCTCGATCATCATTGTTTTCATTTTGCAGGTACAAGAAGATCCACAGAGCTTTGGCTGCCGTTTTGTCAATTCCAGCTCTGTAAATCAATTCGCTTCTCCATCCTCTCGTACGCCAATTTCTCAAGGTCTTGAACCCAAACTTTGAGGTATCCTTTCAATTCTGCTGATATTGTTCCTCCTTTTTTCATCGATTATTTTAGGTCCCAAAAAGCATGCATCGTTAAAAAAATCCTCATGAAGCAGTTCGGTCGAGTGCAATCAGTGATCAAAGAGCAACTGAGCCATCTCCCGCAGCGCTTCTCCATCACATGCGATGTTTGGACTGATAGTGGACTCAAGAATGCATATCTGGGTAAGTTTAGGAAAAACTTGTCTTTCTTTTTCAAGTTTTTTAATTAGGTGTGACACTGCACTTTGTCGACGCGGACGCCGTTCTTCAGCGAATTTTTCTTGGACTCCGGCAGCTGGAAGGATCTCACACAAGTCACCTCATCAAGCGAGAAACTGAGAAATTGCTCCAAGTATATGGTATGTCATCTCCAATGCATTCAAAGTGGTCACTGATGGCGGCAGCACATGGTCAAAGGCTTCAATGACGTCGTTTGCTCAAACAAGTTCCGGAGGTTGATCAAGAAGAAGAGGAAGAAGATGCAGAGGATGATTCTGAAGATCCAGAAGAAAAACTTCGAAGAGCAATATGATGAAGGAGAATTTTGATCTCGTATGATTATTATTCTTGTTTTCATTGCATAGGCAACATTTTTTGCCATTTTAGAACAGCATTCCGCTTAGAGTCAACTGTTTCGCCCACGCGCTCCAACTCGCAAGTTTTCAAAGAATGTGTTGCGCTGTCAGATTGCTACAAAGACTATGCTCACTCTGATTAGTCGCTTTAAGAAGTCACATCAAGCAACAAGGGTGAATTTTTTATTCATATTTTCGATTCAATTCATATTTGCTACAGGAGCTGAAGGATGCTGGTGGAAAGAATCTTCTGCTTCCCTCGAACACTCGATGGGCTTCCCAAATTGCCGTTATCGGTCGCTACCTTGAGCTTAAGAAGAAGTGGCAAAAGTGGCACTAGGAAAAGCTGGGAGCATCCAACAGAAACTGAGAACAAGGTTTGAATTTTATTGTTGAAATAATGAGTTTGAATTTTAAAATATCATAATTCAGGAACTGGAGGAAATCTACTACAAAATGACAAAAATATTTGCCGACGTCCTGTTGCGTGTCCAAGCTGAGAAGAGCGTCACTATCTCCAAATGCTACGGGTTCGTCAAAGCTTTGAACATTTTCTAGACAACTATGAGGTTGATTTTTTATTTGCTATCATTGTCCTAATCGTTCTTATTGCAGCAAACACTCCATCCGCCACGGCCAAGAAGTTGAGGGAACTGCTCGCCAAGCGCTTTTGACAAATAGTGGACAGAACTCGTTCTTCTTTGATCCAATCTTCTTTGTGGCCGCTTCTCGCGATCCAAGCACAGCCAACCTCTTGTCGCCGGCAGAAACCGAAATTGCCGTTGCAGAAATTCAGAACTTGGTAATTTATTTTCTTTGAAGTTGTGGACATTTATTTCATTCTGTTTGTTTGAGGTCCCATTCGAAGAGCCGCATCAGCCAGCAGAGGTTCTGCCGACCAACATGCTCAACAAAACTTTGGACCAAATCTTGGAGAAAATGGCCGCTGACAACGTCAAGTCAAGGAATCAAGGAGACTCGCCTCAGGCCGACAAATCATGGGCCCAACAAGTTTTAAGCAGAGTGAAGGCAGCGTCGTTTCGTGGAATGGATCCTCTCAAGTACTGGGCGTCTCTGATGAACACGGGTTGTACACTTTAAACTGTTTTGGTCGTCTTTCTCTCATATTTATTGTTCAGGAATCGAGGCCAATCGCAGTCTCTCTATGGAGGTGCTTTCCGTCCGGCGACAAGCGCACCAATTGAAAGAATTTTCTCGCAGGCCGGACTAGCAACATCCAAGCACCGAAATCGTACAGAACATGAATTATTGAATGCTCAAATTGTTGTTTATAGTTATTGTCACGCTGAGCACTCGAATTGATTTGTTATTGTTGATTTGAATAAATTGAAGGACTTGGTTGCAAAAATTGTAAAAATGGTAATTGTAAACGGTAACACTTTCTCGCAGTAAAATAAATCAAAATGGAAAGCTGAAAAAAAAGGCAAAGTGAAAGGAAAGTCAAAGTGAAAAGCAAAGTGAAAGGAAAGGCAAAGTGAAAGGAAAGTCAAAGTGAAAAGCAAAGTGAAAGGAAAGGCAAAGTGAAGGCAAAGTGAAAGGCAAAGTGAAAGGCAAACTGAAAGGAAAGGCAAAGTGAAAGGCAAACTGAAGTGAAAGGCAAATTTGCCTTTCACTTTGCCTTTACTTTTACTTTGCATGAAAATTTGCCTTTACTTTTAATTTGCCTTTCCTTTTGAAAACACTGCACCTACGCCATCTACAATATTTATTCCTATTATTTGAAATCTTATTCTTTTGTCTTTTGAAAAACAGCAGAAGTAGGTTGTAACAAAGACGTGTATTAAAAGGGCAGGCCTATTGCCAAAGGGAATATTTTTTTAAAAGATTTCAAGAATAGTGTACCAGCTACATTTGAAAGAATCGAAACAAAATAGTTAACGTCGAAATAAATATTCTTCGACTGTAAATCCACTACCGAACCCACTGCCAACTTTTAGCGGTTTTCGATGCTGGATCTGGACTATTGGATGGATCTGGACTGGTCTGATCTGGATCTTGACTGACCAAATGGACTATATTCTTCATTTTTTAAATTATTACTGGGAGATCACATATCCAACCTCCTCACAATCGGTCCTCAAAGTAAAGGGTGTCGTTTATTACAGAAAATGGTATTAATTGCAAGGTATTAAGGTATTGAATAAGTTCATCGCTTCAGTAGTTTACAGTTGAAAAGGTCAACCCTCGATATAACGGCCCCTATAACAATTTTGTCAAGAAACTCGATATAACGGCCCTCAATATAACGGCCCTCGATATAACGGCCCCTGCGGCCGGTCCCAAGGAGGGCCGTTGTATCGAGGGTCGACTGTAGCATAAATGTATGAATACATTCCCTCGTTTTGAAATGGCGGCACTTTGGCGGGCCCTTTTTTGTGGTTAGCTGTAAATAGGGTTTAAACATCTTAAGTAATTTTTATACGCGTCTCTTTGTGAACTCCTGCTTTAGGACTTAAAATTATTTAGCTTACAATTGTACGAACTGGGTTTTGCTTGACTCTTACACATCTTGTTTGAAGCTAAAAGTAGTAACGGCATGTTTGACAATTATATTAATAAAGCATACTTGAAAATATAGCCTAGTAGTGCAAGAAACCTAACAGCAGTCTACCTAGCTCTGCACTGTTATATAAAGGTTTTGTTTGAAGACCGGCAGTCTCTCATAAAACTTTGAGTCCCGTACATTAGCACCGAACTCATGTGTAGCTCGTCTTGAAGATAAGGCAGAACCGGAGGCTTTATATGCAGATTGCAAAAAATGAATAACCTATAATAAAAAATTCAAGAAATCCATTGACACGGAAAAGACTGTATGGTGCAAAATTTTAAGCTGAATATGATGGTGAAAAATACTGAAACCGATGAGTTAAATTTGGGTAGGAAGCTTACCATAAGTACCCAACAATATGACGACAATGAGTTTTTAAAAGCACTGTTGATTTCTCGACGCTTGGCCCACTCCTTGACAACTGACACTAAAGGAGCTACACGGTCATCATCTATAATAAGATAAACAACCAAGTTGGAATTTTTCACACGCAAATTATTTTTCATCTACCGTATTTCCTCTAATATAGCCCTCCTCCTCTCTAATAGAGCACCCGCCCCTTTTTTTTGACTAGAGCTTCAGAGTTAGAGCCATTTTTATTTACATTTTCAAAAATTTTGGGAACCCAAAAAAATAAAGCCTCCGGGGGCTCTACTACTGGAAATACGGTAGTTTACTTATTGCATGGGTCCTGAGCCTAAATTGAAATTTTTTCTCAAACCTTTAGAATAGGTTATTCTTCTATTTTAAAGGACCATTGCCGTCTACGGCCACGGAATTTCGGACTTTTTGAATTGGCGGGGGACAGCTAAATTACTGCGAAAATATTTTTTTGAAATATTTTTAGTTTGCAAATTGAATTTTTCCAAAATTTTGAACGATCTACTAGTCGAGCCCAACGTTGCTTGACATTGCCAGATCGGACAAGATCTAACACAGCCACTGGACGGAGACAGGTCAGTTCGCCCCCGGTCAGTTCGCCCCGTTTTTCAAAACGGTCAGTTCGCCCCGTTTTTTTCAAACCAATATAGTAACCATTTTTTGTCATGAAAAATATTAGGTCGTGTCAAAAGTTCGGTCGTTTTATTTCAAAAGCAATATTTGTGGCGTTGTGTTTTTTACCATAGATTTTTTTAACATTTTTCAAAAGTTTACCACTCGTTTTGTAGCCAAGATTCTCAGCTACAAAATGAGTGGTAACTTTTGAAAAATGTTAAAAAAATCTATGGTAAAAACACAACGCCACAAATATTGCTTTTGAAATAAAACGACCGAACTTTTGACACGACCTAATACCTTTGTTAGTCTCGATACTCCATAAACCAACAAGCCAAGTGGCAAACTATTATTTTGGTTTTCCAGTAACCCCTGCGCAAACCTTGTTTTAGAAGTTTCAACATGGTTTGACGGTAGTAAATGTTGTCTTGTAAGGTATTTAATGAGTTTTAGTGATTTCGCTCAAATGAAAATCCACTAATAATACTCCTCCTGACCGTAGGTAATTACCATGTTTTTTCAATATAAAGGACCTCTCTTATAGTTATACGCATAGGGATCTTATACCTAAGTTCAGAATCAATTTTTTGAATCTGTTTTCTGCGTTTACTAATTACCATGCTATGAGAAGTTGCATGCTTCGAGCCCATTCTCCAGGATTAGAAAAGGTTGCAGCGTATTCATCCACCCCATCCATTCCACCAAAGTACTTGTTCCATGGAGCAGCTTTATTGGCCACGAGAAAATTCATGAGCTTTTTTCCTCTCGAGCTCTACTTTTCATGACAATAAATGGTCACTTTATTGGTTTGAAAAAAAAACGGGGCGAACTGACCGGGGCGAACTGACCGGGGCGAACTGACCATGGAGCGAACTGACCGTACACCCCACTGGACTACAACTTAATTATAATTCCGGAAGACTCGCTTTGACCAATACACATAAATTATAATTTAAATGAAAATGAATAAATAATTCAAAAAATATTTTCGCAGTAATTTAGCTGTCCCCGCCAATTCAAAAAGTCCAAATTTCCGTGGCCGTAGACGGCAATGGTCCTTTAAGTTACCACTAGAGATAATCAATGGCCTATTCCGGGGCGGGACAGAAATTGCGAAAAAAATTTCCCTGACGGTACACCGGGAAGGTATGACAAAATAATTCACTCCGGGAAGATCCGGGAGCAAGTAAAATTGCGGAACGAGACGCAAACAGGAAACTCGACAGCAAGAACCAGTTTTCTAAAAATATGAAAAGATTTTGCCACAGTTTTAAGTCAAGGACAAAATCTAGATGTTGTCCAAGTATATACTCGAGTATGTTCTTAATTGAAAACCCTAATATTTAGTCGAAATTTGGCGAGAGTTTCAAATGACAATAAAGACTAGACTAAACTTCAACATGATTTTCGAATTCTAGAGACGGGACAGGAGACGTCGGCAAGCGGAAATTACTCCAGGATGGGATAGATGGCGAATAATCTTCGGGAAAAATTTCAGGACGGGAATTTCACAAAAAACCTCTTCGGGGTCTTCGGGGTCTTTGTCCAAAAATTTCCAGACTGGTTTTTAAAGTCTTAAATTTGAGAAACTTTGGTATCACATATTTTTTCTGTTAATATTCATATTCCTGCATATTCAGCGATGTAAAGACTTCTAAAAAAATTATTTGACCACGAGGCCTACGTAGTATTCACAAAGAACACCCACACTCTGGTATGTGCCTTTTTCGAAAACTCTTTTCACCCTTCAAACCAAGTTTTTGAAATTCTAACGCTTGACGCGGAATCAGCATGAAAAAACTGATCCATGATAGGTAATTACCACAGTCGGCGTTCAGAGTGTTAATCCCCAACCCTGACTTTAAAAATCCACATATATCTCAGCCCAGAGTAAATATTTTGCACATTTATTTGTCTCATTTTCTTATATCCATGAGCTCCACTGGTTCTGCTTTTTCAATTTTGGATTTCACCCAAAAATCTTGAGATACTCTTATATAGTTTTCTTCATGTGTTGGTAATGCTTTTCTTTTAGCACACCCACAACTGAGCACAAGTATCTTAGAAAAAATTCAACTGAGCAAAAAGTCATCCTATATACTAAAAGAGAATTGTGTGTGTGTAACGGTGTGTGTAACGGTGTGTGTAACGTGTCCGATTTTTTTTATGTCTCAAAATTGTTGTTTAAAAGTTGGTCTTGAAATGAAACAGAGTAAATTCTTTCGAGACTCAAACTTTGAGAGTCTCATTATTTATGGTTCTAAAAAAGTCAGTGGTTGAGTCTCTTTTACTTAAACTCTTCGATTATACTTTTTTCCAGTCTCTCTTTTCTTGATAGTGCCTCAGGAGAAGCTTGGAAGAATCAAGATGCTGAACCCGCGTGGTTGACATTCATGTTACTGTGACTATTGTATTCTTCTTTGTCTCAATGAAAAATCTAATTGTTTCAGTCTTTCTCTCTTTTCTTGTGTGGCCTGAAAAGAAGTTTGGAAAATTCAAGATGCTGAACCCGCGTGGTGGCCATCAATGGTACTGTGACTGTTGTATTCATCTATGTCTCATCAAAGAATGTAATTGTTTCAGTCCTCTCTCTCTCTTCTCGGTGGTGCCGCAGGATAAGCTTCGAAGAATCAAGATGCTGAACCCGTTTGGTGGCCATCTCTGGTACTGTGACTGTTCTATTTATCTATGTCTCAATAAAATCTTATTGTTTCAGTCTTTCTCTCTTTTCTTGGTGGTGCCTGAAAAGAAGTTTGGAAAATTCAAGATGCTGAACCCGCGTGTGGCCATCAATGGTACTGTGACTGTTGTATTCATGTATGTCTCATCAAAGAATGTAATTGTTTCAGTCTCTCTCTCTTCCCTTTGGTGCCTCAGGAAAAGCTTTGAAGATTCAAGATGCTGAACCCGCGTGGTGGCCATCAATGGTACTGTGACTATTGTATTATTCTTTGTCTCAAAAAAAATCTCATTCTTTCAGTCTCTTTATATCTTTTATGTATCATTCGAACTTGGAACTGATCTCCGCGTCTTCGTCTCTGATGGTGTCAAGTTTTTCTGTGAATGCTCAAGAATCAAGTCCTCAAAAACCTTAGTATTAATTGTCTGTATGTCTTCGTCAATAAAATTAAATTTTTATTCTTCTGTGCCTGATATTTTCTTCGTTGTGTGGGTCTTAAGTGTAATTCATCTATCAACACTGACTGTGCTGAAGTTCACAGAAGATTAGTTGACTTTTATCTCGAAAAGAGAATGCCTCGAATCTTTTTTCAGCAAGACTTTTGTCGTGTTTTTGCCATTAGTGATGATTTTTTTCGTTAATCACCACCACAAAAGTAAATCTTGCTGCAAACTTCCAGCATCAAACAAAACGAATACTTTTATGTATTCATCTATATGCATTTATGGTCAAGAATTTGTCTCAATTTAGAATGTAATTGTTTCAGTCTCTCTCTCTTCTCGGTGATGCCGAAGGATAAGCTTAGAAGAATCAAGATGCTGAACTCGCCTGTGGCCATCTCTGGTACTGTGACTGTTCTATTTATCTATGTCTCATAATAAAATTGTTTCAGTCTCTTCTCTCTCTCTTTCTTGGTGTTGCCTCAGAAGAAGCTTCGAATTATCAAGGGTTGCAGTTCAGAATCCCCCCCACGGGACTGATCAGGTGGAGGAGATAACTTCATATTCGTGTTTCTCGACCCCGATTTCATGAGAAAGCCGGCTGTTTTTTTGGTTCTGAGAAAAAAAATTTTTCGAACCACAGGGGGGTATCATGGTTTTTAGTCAAAATTTGAAAAATTTAAATTGGCGCCTTTTAAATTTAAAAGGGAATAAGGGTGTATTGGGAGGGGAAGGGAATAAAGGGGGCCACTTTATGGCAGAACATTATAAATTTGAATATCTATATTCTTCGACTGCCTCACCATTTTTTTCAACTGGGCCGTGGCAAAAAAAAGACTCTATATGCATTTATGGTCAAGAATACTTCTCGGAATTATGTCTAAGGTAAGTGTGTGCGCGCATCTCAAACTCTCAAGCCCCTGCGCCCCCTTTCGGGGGCGCAGGGGCTTGGGGGCTTGGAGTTGAGATGCGCACACCCACATACCTTAGACACAAATCACTCGAAAGTGACTCTGATGCATGAAAAAGCATGCATACCAGAGTTTATTTATGCGGTAGGCCCCAGTATTCAAAACTATGTTCAACATCTTCTTGTTGTGGCCCTGTGTGATTAGTGGCCCCTTTTATTCCCTTCCCTCCGAATACAGCCCTTATTCCCTTTTAAATTCAAAAGGCGCCAAATTAAATTTTTCAAATTTTGACTAAAAAACCATGATACCCTGTGGTTCCCCCCCTCTAATACAGTTGACCTTCGATATAATATACCACCGATACAAGCCATCTCTAGCTGGCTGTACAACACTATATAAACTGAGAGTTTCAGGTAGACTAAAAAATTTTCATTTAGATAGTCGCCATATTTTTGAGTTTTGTTTCTGCAGAATAGGTCGTTTGCCACCTGGATCACCGGTCCAGGTGAATATCCATCTGAATGGCCGAAAAAAGTTTAATCAAAATAAAAAGACTGGTTGTTATCCAGGTAACTCCAGAGTAGGGGTATATTCACCAAATTACCTGAAAAGTCAAACGTTCATCTTTTTATATCTAAATTAACGTGAAAAAAGGTATGCTCCCAGGGGGTTCAAACCAGCAACTTCTAAATAACCCTTTTGAATACAGTCGACTCTCTACATAACGTCTTTCAAGGGACCGGCCAATACGGGACGTTATGAGGAGAGGACGTTATATAGAGAGTCGTTATGTAGAGAGGCACTCGCCTATAATTCACTCACCAGACGTTATGTATAGAGTTTTTCAAAAAAAACTGTTGATTTTAACAATAAATAGCACCCAAACAAACAATCATGGGATGGGCATGAAATAAGTTGAAATACTCTTCTGCTTCAGTTCCTTTATGCGTTCTTTGGCAAGCACATCATCCACTTTATCGCACAGCAGCTGAACTGCAACAATGGCATTTTCGTCGGCGTATCGCTGGAGAATTTTTCAAGCTTTAATTGCTTCTAGTGTATTGACTGGAGGCGGATTTCCACCCTGCCACTGAGAATGGTTTTGACCGTCGATGCTGGCAGATCGAATAGCTCGCTGATTTCTTTTGGTTTCTTGCTTGCCGAAGCTTCGATGATCTTTTTCTTTTCGTCCAAAGAAATGACGCATCGCTTTCTGTTTCGAGTTGCCATCTAAAACAAAAAACAGCATGAAACTGGTAGATTAATCTCTAAAACAGCAAATTTTGAAAGCTGACCAAACTGAACATATTAAAAGCAAAAAATGAGTTATTTCTTTTTGAGACGCTTTCAATTTTAATTTTTTTTCTCGAAAAAAACGTTATATGGAGAGGCGTCTTTGAAGCAGTGTCCAGCCGAATTGGGACGTTATGTAGAGAGGGACGTTATGTAGAGAGTCGCTATATAGAGAGTCAGTCGTTCGAGCATTTAGTTTAGACCAACAAACGAGTTTTACTGGGACTTTAGGAGGAGAGGGACGTTATATAGAGAGTCGTTATGTAGAGAGTCGACTGCAGCTCAGAACACTATCCAAAGTGATCAAACCAAATCAAGTGGTCGTCCACTTGGATCAAATTTTTTCACGTTTTCGGGTTCAAAAACAAATTTCTGCACTAATTCAAGCATGCTGAAGATGGTTTCACAGTGGTAAAATCACGTCTTATTGAGAATTTTGAGTTATCGTAAATTCTTGATTTATCAAAATTAAGAACTCATAGTAACTCAAAAATTTCTCGATAAAACGTAATTCTACCACTGTCAAACCATCTTCAGCATGCTTGGAATAGTGCAGAAAAGTTGTTTTAAAAAACAAAAACGGAAAAAAAATCGATCCAGGTGGACGACCACTTGGTTTAGTCACTCTGGATGGAGTTCTAAGTGATTCTAAGGGTGATGTAGAGGTTGCTAATACGAATCCCCGTGGGCGGAGATCTTATTTTTTATCATGATTTTTAGTGTTTGAGTGGTGTAGAGTAGGTTTGGTTTCCCCCCCCTGCTTTTGGGGTGCGGGGGAGAGATTAGCCTAAAAAATTTGGCTTGGGGCTTATGGCTTTCGCCACCCATCTGACGTCCAAGCCACGCTAGCGACTCCAACCCTAGTGTAGAGGTTCAAATACTCATCACCAAGGTTGCTGGTTCGAACCCCTCCGGTGCAATCAGTCCTTAGTAGAGCACCACGATTCATGGTCCTGGTCACTAGGTGCTAACGGGGTTCGGGGAGCAGAAGGTGCTTTTAGATGGTTTGGGTTGATTTGGGGTGGAGAAGACAAAACTATACAACTAATTATTTAAAAGATTTTTTCTTGTGAAATAGTTTTGTCAAAGAACAATTATTTTGGAAACAAATATTGCCAAGACCAATTGTTTCTCATTTGAATTTGTTGTTAGATGACTTTTTGCTCAGTTGAATTTTTTCTAATATATTGGGTTGTAACATAAGTTCTGTCGGTTTTTGTTCATGAAGATTTTGTTTCAATGTAAAATATTTCTACCATACTGTTATATGTCATTTTGTAGAGAAGAATCTCCTATTTCATCGTTTTTTTTTCAGATTTTACAATTTCACAACAAATGTTGATTTTTAGCCTTCAAGAAATGAGCTTCAGTGTTAAAAATAATTATTATCCGACATCTTTAAAACTAGTCAAAAGTTCAGTCAATTGTTAGTCGCTGCAGCAACAACTTAGCACCATGTTGTAGCGCAGATTAAGAGCTTCAAAATGCATTTTACAGAATAATTTTTGAAAATCTGAGTATTGAGATTTGACTGTTTTAAAAAAGCAATTCTTCGAAAAATGACTGAAATCCGGAAAAAAAATTAAGAAAACTTGAATTTCAGTCATTTTGCTCTTAATCTGCGCTACAACATGGTGCTAAGTTGTTGCTGCAGCGCCTAACAATTGACTGAACTTTTGACTAGTTCTAAAGTTGTCGGAGATAATTATTTTTTTAACTTGAAGCTCATATCTTGAAGGCTAAAAATCAACATTTTGTTGTGAAATTGTGAAATCTGAAATAGAGCGATGAAATAGGAGATTCTTCTCTACAAAATGACATATAACAGTATGGTAGAAATATTTTACATTGAAACAAAATCTTCATGAACAAAAACCGACAGAACTTATGTTACAACCCAATACTTTGTGCTCAGTTGTGAGTGTGCAGACTGGTCATAAGTGGCCGAGTGTTAGGAAATGGTCATTTATACATATGAATTCAAAGAAAGTCCAGCTAAGGTAGGACTTTTTAGGCCATACATTAAATTGACCATAATTGATCACCCTAGCCACTAATGACAGATCTGTAATGTAGATTAGCATCGCTTAATTATAGCAATATTGTATTTAGTATATATAGTAAATTATCCTTTGAATAAATACACAAAATAACTTTTCTAAAAATTACGGAGGATATCCGGATGACCTGATATGTTTGACTTATGTTCAAAACTTTGCTTACATTTAGTATAGAGAAGAAGTAGATGAGTATTTCGCACACTTGTAGCACTGTCGACACCCAAGTCAACAGGTATGTCGTCATATACCATTCTATAAGTTAAAATTTTTAAGAAATTGCAAGGATGTGGTAAATTATATAACAAAGAGCTTTGTTTTTTATTTTTTTTTACCTTTTCCATGAAATGCAATCGAATTCACCGAACAAAATTTAAAAAACTAACGAAAAAATCAATAATAGACTTTTCTCGATGAGAAAATCAAAAATGCTGACTATGATTGCAATATATAAACTTTCTAAAAAATATGACCCAAAATTTTTTTTTCAATTTTTCATAATCCTTATCAAATGTTGTAATAAAGGAACAATTGTTCCAGTTAAGTTTTTGCCAATTTTAAATTGCCATACAGTCGAGTCTCGATATAGTAGCACCCTCGCGATAGTGGCACCCTAATCCGCATTTGGCTGGCCGGTAAAGAAGATAAAGAAAGTTTACCCCCGCTACAGTGGCACCCTCGCTATAGTGGCACCTTGGACTCGGTTCGGACTCAGTAAATCACCTCGATATAGTGGCACTAGCGCCTGAAGATCAGTCTCGAGGGGTGAATTAAGAACCGTGTTTGGGATCACGATTCTAAATAAGGTACAAGAATTTTAGTTACTCACATATTTGGTAACCGTATTTCCTCTAATTAGAGCCCATGCTTCATTAAGCGCCCATGTTCTAATAAGCTCATGCTAGAGGAAGATCGAAATATAAGCCCCCATGCTCTAATAAGAGCCCACCCCTCCAGTTATTTATGACCTTTTTTGGGGAAGGGAGTGCTATTTATGTCCGCAGTCTTAGTTTTATTTGAGTATGCATGCTCGGATTTTTTTTTCTTCTGCAAAATTCGCAGCATGAAATGGAACTCCTTGCTAAAGTGATCAAACACAGAAACAGTCTTGTCGACGTCTGTAATTTATCGAGCACTATACCAACCATACATATGTTCATGGAAAGAAATTGAGTAACTAACCACCACATCAATCATAAAACGGTTGAATAATTTCTGCTTTGTCGACTAAATAATTAGGACTTTTCGCTAATCAATAAAAGCTCACCTCAATTAAAGGGCCATTGCCACATGTTTTGAATTATCCCCCGCCAATTCATTTTTTTTGCCTGATCATTCAACTTCTGTTCTGATTTTTCAGCTTGCTTTCTAACAAAACAAGGCCTAGAATTTAATTTTAGGTATAGTTTTGTTAGAAACCAAGTTGCAAAATTCGTACGTAAATCCAACGATAAAGAAAAAAATTTAAATTGGCGGGGGACAAGCGTTGACGGAGACGGCAATGGCCCTTTAAGGCCTTATTTTTTTCACCACATCACTCGGAACTATTGGTAGTATCCTGAAACTGACGTTTTTTCGCAATTTAATTCACATACTCATTTACAACCTCACACTCAAAATGTAGCCCTGCTTCGACGCGTCATTTTCAGCATACGGTTGTATGAAATCATGTGAGTTGAAGCCGCAAAAAATGTCAGTTACTAAATAATAGTGAAATCCTAAAGCAAAGCAGTGCTGGAAATGGTTGCGCTCGATTGCTCGATGAATTTTGGCCCTAAAAGTCAAAAAACTTACTGGAAAAGTAAATTAAAACACCTCCAGAGAGACTTGAACTTTCGACAATAAGCGATGCGTATATAAAGTTTCTCCCTTTAAGTTTTATGTATGACGAAAAACTCTCTATTAGTGTCAGCACAACATACTCTTTCTCTTTCGGTAACAGCACCACATATCAGCAACACACCTTCCTCAGCACTAAGTTTTTGGACATATGTAATATCTATCGATCACAAGGGATTGACCTTGTTAATCTGCCTAAAGGGAAAAAACAGACAAAAATTTGGCACTATGGAAGGCAACCGGCGCTGGCGGCAATCTTCTGGCTTCTCAGCGCCGGCGGTGGCGGCGCCGCCGTTGCTGGCTCCGTTTTGAAAAAGCCCGACGGCGTCGCCAGCGCCGGCGGCGTTTTTGGCGGCGCTGCAGGCATGGTGTCAACTCATTTCTATGAAACTTTTCAAAACAACATCGAGTTGTACCTTTTTTGTCGGACACGGACAAAATTTGCTCGCGACCAAAGTTTGCTCGCGCCAAAATTTGCTCGGGGCCAAAATTTGCTCGCGGTCAAAATTTGCTCGCGCCAAAATTTGCTCAGACCAAAATTTGCTCGCGGCCATAATTTGCTCGGCCATAATTTGCTCGGGCCTAAATTTTTTTCTCAGTGTTCCAGATTTATCTTTGGTGGTCTAGATTCGTCTTACATGGTCTGGATTCAGCCTGAATGGTTCTAAACAATGCACTTATGACTTTATCTTGGCTGACAAAGATGGTCTTTGTTTGTTTGTCTCGACCGTTGCTCTTTTCATTGAATAATTTTTTTTGAGAAAGGAAATGAATAGAAGAGAGGACTTGAGCGATCACAGCTACTCTGATGATGGTCGAGAATTCCAGTGGTGTTCAGAAATCCAATCACTTATAAGCAATTTTGTACGATCAGGTGTAATTTGCTCACTTGGAAGCATATCATGAGTTTAATATTTTTCAGGCCATCGACCTTTCAGAAGGCATTGAGCGAGCTGTGCGCAAGATGGGTTAACCAGTGAGCCATAATTTATTTATTTTGATCTGCTCTAGAGCCGACTAGAATCGTTCTCATTGTGCGCGCCACCTACGTTTATGAAAATGTTCTTGTGCCACTCTACCACACTTTCGAATTGATGCCGCCACCCTGATCATCAATCAAGCTAACCTCGAAGTGATATTTTGTGATAATTCGGAACACACGCTCAATGTGTAATTTTTGTGTATTATTTTTATATTAACTTTGTAGTTTAGGCCTACTGCAGGCTTAGAGCAAGTGTCCATGTCTCAAGCATATCGTCGTCGTTGGTGCCGATCTATCTTGGATAATATCAAAAAAGTTTCGAGACTGTTGGGCCGAGGATGATGAAGTTCTTACTCAAGTGAAGAAGTCCAAAATCCGCAAATTTGTCCTCAGCGCTGCCATTGATGTGAAGAACGCTGATTTGGAGAGGTAGGCTAAATATCCTTACAATACCTAATTTATATTCCTCTAATTAGGTGGATTATATCGTATAGATTCGCTAGCCGACAAAATTGTGTTTAACAAGATTCAAAACCGTTTTGGTGGAAGGCTGAAGTTGATGGCGATTGGTTCGGCTCTGATCTCTGATGAATTGCTGACTTTTGCTGACCAAGAAGAAGTTCAATTGAATATCTCAGAGGCTTGACTCATAACTTCATTATGGATCAGTGAAAAATTGTTATAACCTCTCAGTTTTTTTGTTCGTTTGTAGATGTATGAATAAAAAAGGATTTTTGAAGTTGATTTTTAGATCGCAACTGTGCCATCTAAAAATAGCGTAGCTTTCACTGCACACTTATTAGGTCACCTTTTCGTTTCGATAAAATTAGGTATTACAGTTAAACATTATCTTTCAACTAGCTCGGGGGACCGCCTGTCGGCGGGCCACCCTCGCCTTGGTCGAGGTTCAAGTATAACGTTTAAAATTGATACATTGAAAAAAATAAAATATAAAAATCAATTAATCAGAATATCCCAACGCAAACCATCAAAAACTCTCTAATTACCAATAAACATATTTGCTTTTCTGGCAGACCACCTTTCTCTCCGTTGACACTTACTTACTCCTGGAACGCCTAACTACTCTCCTGGAACACTAATCCACTCTCCTGGTCACTCTCCTGCTCACCCCACCCACTCTCTTGCCTACCCTCCTGCCCTACCCATTCACTCTCCTAGCTCAAGCACCTACTTTCCTGTCCTATCTACACACTCTCCTGGCTCAGGAACTCGGTCTCCTGCCATACTCACTCACTCTCCTGCTGGGGAACTTCCCCTCTTGCCATACCCGCTCTCTTGGCTCAGGTACCTACTATCTTGCCCTACCCACCCATTCTCCTGGCTCGGGTACTCACTCTCTTGGCTCAGGTACCTACTCTCTTGCCTAAAATATCCACTGTGGTCGGTCCAGAACCACTAAGGATGGTTGAGGGCCATCGGGGATGTTTGAGGAAAGAAGTTTGGCTGTTTGGCCAGAAAATACAATTTCGGCGTGGAAATGTCGTATGAGTCACTGAAAATGGAAGCAAACCGAACCAAGTAAGTATCTAGACCATTGAAGATGGTTTAGGACCGTTAAGGCATTATCTGGACGGTTAAGATGTATTTGGACACTTGAGGTTAAATCTGCAAGGTTGAGTAAAAATTAGTCCGAGCAAATTATGGCCGCGCAAATTTTGTCCGAGCAAATTATGGCCGAGCAAATTTCGGTCCGAGCAAATTTTGGCGCGAGCAAATTTTGGCCGCGAGCAAATTTTGGCCGCGAGCATATTTTGGCGCGAGCAAATTTGGCCGCGAGCAAATTTTGGTCCGAGCAAATTTGGCGCGAGCAAATTTTGTCACGTACCGCTTTTTTGTAGCCTTGTATCTCAGCCACAATATGACACCAATTGCGAAGTTTATTAACGCAAGAAAAAAACTATGGCCGTTTCGAGCGATAGGTATGAAAAAGCCGCATTCATCATTGGGTATTAAGCTTTACCATGTCAACTGGTAATTGAACAGAAGGCTAAGAACTGAAAATTGACCCTAGATTTCACTTAATTTGATTGTTGTTAACATTTTACTGTTATGGCCTGTTCACATACTGAGAGTGAGAGTGAGAGTTAAGGGTGTTCACAATGACAATTTACTCTCACTCCCACTCTCAGTATGTGAACAAGCCATTACAGACTTTGAATAACATGTGTTTAGTTTGCCGACTGTCGTTATAGTTTTTATCAGCGCCTTCGACTTCGACAGGTTGAAATATAAGCGCCCATGCTCTAATAAGCGCCCATTCTGGAGGGAGGTTGAAAAATAAGCCCCATAGGCTCTTTTTAGAGGAAATACGGTAAATGTCTCGTATAGTGCACCCTTGCTATAGTGGCACCTGGTGGTCAGTCCCGAGGAGTGCCGCTATATCGAGGCTCGACTGTATTAGAAAAACCGAAACAGAAGAACAGATCCCAACTGCAGCCCTGGTGAATATGAAATGATACCAATTTTTTTATCTAAATATAGTATTTGGACTGTGTCTGTGTTTTCATAAGACCGCCAATAATTTCGTTTTGCTTATTTTTGCATTTCTGTTTTTTTCTTATGATGTTTTCTTACACGTTTGAGGGTAAATAAATTCACAGAACCCGATCCCAGCGTAGGATTCGCCGGCCGGTAAACGAATGAAAGAATTCCCATAATTTTTTGTTAATTTTTAAAATTTTCCCAGGGTTGGGGATGGGAATTGGTATAATACACTATAGTCAAAAATGCCAAATCTGATACAGATGACCTACATCCAGTTTTTGAATTTAGGCATAGGTCCTCTCTACCGGATTTAAAAATTTTTCAATAAAAAAATGCGAGATCTAGACATTGCTTTACTTCGTCATCGTCATTCCCATTGTGGCCAAGCGTTACAGGTTATATTATACATGTATTGTTGAAATTACTTGAGTATGGGAGTGCTAGCCGATATTAGTTCTAGATTTTAACAAACGGCCTATTTTGTAAGTTTTTTTCAACTAATTTGAGCAAACCCTCCTGTTGCTCTTTCTTTTTTTCCATTTCCTCTTTTGAGATCAATGAGAATTTCTCGCTTTGTATTTTTCGAATCTCATCTTTTAAAAGAACTTGAGTATTTATCTAAAATTATAAATTCAATGGTATTAGTATTAAAATTAAAGAAAGTTAAGAACAATAAAATTATCGAAAGTTGTATTTATTTTGATAATTTTAACAAGCAAAAAATTACTTTTTCGTTTGTAGTTATTAACTGTAGGTCAAGGTCAGAGGTTTTGCTTCCGAGATTATTTTGTGAAGAACCAACCATGTGCAATACAGATTCTTAAATAACTATGTAAACAATTCTAACGCCCAAATTTATAAAATGGAAAGTTAATTAGCTTGATTTTTAATAATTGAATAATAGTTTAATATTTTTTCACGACCACACAAAAAAATAAGGCTCCACTTGAAGGATAACTACCCTCTTCTAAATACTGTTTTTAAAATGTTCCCGAACACCTGAATTGACCCAAAAGGATCGATTATTATTACTCACTCTTCTAGTGAAACAAACTTAAAATAGCCGAAATAGCACCGGAATTCCAAACCGCACTGTATGTTTTTTATAATTTACCTTTGAAAACTTCGTCAGCCGTACGAATTTCTTGGAAAATTAAATTTTTTAATTTTTCCTTTAATTTGAAAGTTTCAGGTTGTTGTTTTTCTTTATCGTAGTGAGCCAGTATCTGCTCACTTAGCTAAAAAAATTTCAATATAAAAAACCAATTGAAAATATGAAACTAGCATTTTGTTCTTTATTTTTACTTGTAATTTCTTCAAATTCAGCAAAACCATACGCCAATTACCACAGCTAAGTTGTCTTCTAGAAGTTCTAAGTCTAAAAAAATTCAAGATATTTGTTGAAATTTTGCAATAAGCTAAAACTGACCGTTTATTTTTTTGCATTTATAAACAATGAAGGAAGGGTATAGATTTTCTATAAGCTTAGCTCGCAAAACCTTGGTAACTTCAAAAAGGTCTAGAAAAATGATGATTATGTTTAAAGGATAATACAGTGTAGCTCAAAAGCTAATCAGCATTGTTGAGAAAACTTGTCAAACCCTTAAACGCACAGGTGAAATTAAAAAAAAATTAAAAGTTCAACTAACTTTTTAACACTCCGAGCCTCATGCGTGACTTTTGCTATTTCTGAAGCAGAACTTCATGGAGAACACGATGGCTTTTCCAGATTTTTTTTTCAAATCTAAAAAGTGGTTCAAATTGACCTTTGAAACAAGTGACCCATACGCCGGGCACTACAAACTTAGATTAGGCTGTAACTTTTTTACAGATATGATTTTTATATGTTTTGAAAACTATGAATGTTCCTCGTGAGCTGCTATATCTTTCTGTGATTGCATAAAAATCAATTCTACCAAAAAATAGAAATTAAATTCACCAAAGATCCCTAAAATGTGAGTTCTGAAAATTGCAGTTATTTTACAAAAACGGCCATAACTTTCAGTAAATCGATTTTTTCAGAACAGTGTAACAACAGTGCTGTATGAAATCTGAAAGCACACATTTTGCGCTACAAAATGACGTGTTACCTTATAATACATGCCTTTCAGCCTGACTCACAATACACTGTTAAAAGTCCGCCCTGGGGAATATAAAGATTTTAAAGATTATGTTTTAGATAGCATATTCGTAAGCACTGCATACCCTGTAAAAACAATTAAACATTTTGTGATTTATAAAGAATTAAGAATCGTTTTGCACCATTTCCGTCCTATTTGTGCAAAAAAGAATTCAAAAGGATTTTTGGTCAAAAAATTTAGTGATGGTTTGTATTTTTGTTCATATCTTTGAGTTGGTCCATTACGAAATTATTATCTACAAGCTCTACTTTGCATATTCATTTGTTTCAATACATTACGAAATTCGAGACAAAAGAGCATTTCAAAACTACTTTACATTTTTTGAAATACACATTTTTGTGATAGACTTCTATAATTATCTGTTTTTCTGTGATTTTTTTAAAGATCTGATTATGAATTTACATTCTACATGAAAAACTAGTTCTAAGTTTGCTGTGACCTGATGTAATATATACTTTTCTCATGATAAAATTTCAAATGAGTAAAACAGCCTAATCTAAGTTTGTAGTGCCCGGCGTATGGGTCACTTGTTTCAAAGGTCAATTTGAACCACTTTTAAGATTTGAAAAAAAAATCTGAAAAAACCATCGTGTTCTCCGTGAAATTCTACTTCAGAAATGGCAAAAGTCACGCGTGAGGCTCGGAGTGTTAACGTAACTTTAAGACCAGGGCATTAGTTGAATTTATCGACATGTTGGCGTTTTTTTTCATGGCCTTTTGTTCGTATTTCCATTCATTTTTTTTAAAGCCTCTTCGGGCGCAGGAGGCTTCGTATTAGGTTGGTGCATAAGTTTTAAACCATACAAAAGACTTTTTTTGCAAACGAAAATTTCTCTTATAACAAAATCCAAACAATAGGTTTTGTAGCCCTGAATCTCCTCTTTCAAATGGCATATTTAACTTAGCTTGATTTTTCTGGATAAATCACCATTTGGGTCCAAACACTTGTCTGGTCATTTTGAGAAGGTTACCCGCGTTTTCATCACTTTAACTGGTCAAATGTTTTATTGAATTTTGAGCGTCACGACAAAATTTTATCACCATGTTGTAGCGCAGCTCAAGAGCTACAAAACCCATATTACAGAATGACTTTCGAAAATCTGAGTTTTGAGATATGGCCTTTTGGGAAAAAATCATTTTCTTGAAAAAATGACCAAAAATCAGAAAAAATTGGCGAAAACTTGCGTTTTCGTCATTTTTTCAAGAAAATGATTTTTTCCAAAAGGCCATATCTCAATACTCAGATTTTCGAAAATAATTCTGTAATATGGGTTTGTAGCTCTTGAGCTGCGCTACAACATGGTGATAAAATTTTGTCGTGACGCTCAAAATTCAATAAAACATTTGACCAGTTAAAGTGATGAAAAACGCGGGTAACCTTCTCAAAATGACCAGACAAGTGTTTGGACCAAATGGTGATTTATCCAGAATAATCAAGCTAAGTTAAATATGCCATTTGAAAGAGGAGATTCAGGGCTACAAAACCTATTGTTTGGATTTTGTTATAAGAGAAATTTTCGTTTTGCAAAAAAAAGTCTTTTGTATGGTTTAAAACTTATGCACCAATCTAATAGATGAAAAGCTTTTTATGTACAAAAAAAAATCATTTTTGCTTGGTCCCAGTGACCAAAGCAGAGTAGAATACCCTTAAATACAGTGATTTGATCTTTTCGCCCTTTATATGCTAAAACGTGTTTTGGATCCTATGAAATAGTGTACTTCTGCCAAACTATGTTCAAATTCCATCTTTTCAGGTTTAACAAATCAGACTAATGCAAAAAAATGGCCGAAAATCACACGAAAACCAAGGCAAATGAAATTTTTTACGAAAAAATGTTTTCATATACTTTTTTACGCCTTCCCTATCGTTTTAGGGCCTGAAACATGCTTAGACTTCGAAAAAAAACACACTTTTGGCACGTGCCAAAAGTTTGATTTTAGCCTGTAAAATAGAGAGATAAAATTTTACAGACAATATGCTAAAATTTTAGGATCGATGTGCGAACCGAAAAAGCGATTGTTTAAAGAAATTGAAATTAAACTGCAGTCGTACTTTTAAATTACATTGTTCAAAAACTCACTTGGAATTTTTTTTAAATCTTTCAGAGTTTCAATATAAGCTTCTTTTAATTGTTTTAATTTCGTTTCGCATTTTTCAAACCCTTAATAAAAGCGTAAATAAATAAAAAAATTTATATTAAAAACTTTGTCTTTTTTGAAGCCGGCTTTCAAGTCTCTTTTCATGGTTATTTTTTCTTCTGGTGCTTACTTTTTTATTTCTCTCAGAAGTTTTTAAGAAAACCTAAAATAAAAAATACAATATTACATAGTAGGGACAGTACAGTGCATAACTTTGAAAAAAGAGGTTTTTTATTTAACGTTGAAAATACAAAATGCACGTCTTCAATATCCAGCTAACAATTTTTTAAAATCTTTTTCGACTAAAATTTAACTTTTTCGCATTGGAAGGTCAGGTAACCCACCCGGAAACAGTCCCTAAAAAGATGGAATTTGAACATATATTTTGTCAACTGGGAAAGAAAGAAACTCTGGTATGCCTGCTCTTTCTTTCAAGCAATTTGTGGATGTGTGTGCTTTACTTACTAACGTTTAACATGTTTCTGAGAATGACTGTTGGATCAAAATGTATATAGAGGTTTTTCGCTCACCTCTAGTGACCAAAACAGAGTAAAATACTTTAACAAAAACTTTAAATTGACTTGGTCTCAAAAATACAAAAAGTCAAAATTTAGTCAATTTTTTTTAAGTAGTAAGCGGCCCTTAAAATGTCTTTTGTATGTTTCAAGTGCTAAAACCTTGAAGAAACCTCATGTCGGTATGCATTAAGGCGAGACGTTATAGTGTATTATTGACATTCCATTTTCCAATGGAATGTCTTTAAGCTTGTACAGAAATATTACCGTAAGTGTTCTTTTTTAATTGACCCATCTCTTGATGTTAGGGGTCTGTATCTTGGATTTTTGGAAGGTTGGAAAATACAGTGGGGAAATGGTCTTTATTAGAACAGTTACGGTAATTGATTGCAGTCGAGTCCTTAACTCGCCGAAAATTTTCGAAAGTGGCCAACACTGTTAAACCAACTTTTTATTTCACAAACCTAAAGTAGTTTTCTGATCTTCGTCTGAAGAAACGTCACTTTTATAATAAGAAATGAGGGGTTTTTTTGATTCCTGCTTATCAGATACTAAATAAAAAATATAAAATGTTGTAAAAAAATTGCAGCCTAAATAAAATGCAGTGCAGTTATTCGTAGCAATAGTATTTTAAATGTTATATATTGTACCTTCTTCCTCATCATCTAGACTTTTTTCACTTTCATTGTCCATAAAAGAGCAAGATATTTTTGCGTCAAGATCATCAAAATCTATAAATATGTTGCGATAATTTTATATGTCATTATATTTTTATGTATTTTGCAGTGAGAGATAATTCTTGTTTCTGTTTTATTTGATCATTAGTACATTACCTTCTTTTGGTTCAGCTAATTTTAAATTTTTTGTAGACAACGCGTGCTCATCTTGTGTATCGTTGTTATCTCCTTTCGACGAAGAACTGTTGTTAGCTGACTCGGTTCGTGCTGCAAATATTATTTAATGAAAATTAAAAATGTTCAAGCCATAGGCTTATAATAGAGGTTATACAGTATGTGAAAAGTTAGTATCTTTTAATCGCTTATGCCTCAAACACAACGAGAAGGCTGTTTGCGGATGCTAAAACAAATTTGTCACTTTATATCAATTTTCATACAACATCTTATCTTCAATACAACAGCTGGTTTGATAGGTCTGAATCTTAGCTACAAGATAGCAGTAATAGAATAATTTTCAAAAATTTAAAAAAAATTCAGAGCCATTTCTGAGTGACAAATGTGTTTTAGTGTCCGCAAACAGCCTCCTCATTGTGTTTGAGGTCTTAAACTCTCGGCTGGGAGAAGTACGGAATACGTCCTATTCGAGAAAAGATCTTTTTTGTATTTCTCAACCCTACATACATGCAAAAGAAGCTAAAGTTCATTATAGCAACTCCTCCCAAAAAAGGCTTTAACTGATTTTTGTTTGTTTCAAGGCCTGAAGCGTGTAGAAAACATGTTTTAGATGGGAAATGGCACTTTAAAAAAAGTTTGAATGAATTTTAACTTTTTGCTTTGGGGATCAAGGTGATTCAACTTAACAGGGTACATGTATACCCCGAAAAGACTAAACTTGAGCACTTTTTTTCTTGAAGACGCTTGAAGAAACTCTGGTATGCACTCTTTTTCATGCATCCAGAGTCACTTTTTAGTGATTTATGTCTAAGGCATGTGGGGTGTGCGCATCTCAACTCCAAGCCCCCAAGCCCCTGAAGGAAGCGTTAGAGATGCGCGCACTCACTTACCTTAGACATAATTCCGAGCAAGATGTTTGATCAAAAATGCATATGTACCGTATAGTATTTGGACAATGTTTGTCATTCTGTCTGTCACGTTTTTGGTTTTTTGTTTTTTTTCGCGTTTTCTGATAAGAACTCGGGAAAAGCTCAACGTTACGTTGTAGCCGAATCCTTGGCCACATTTTAAGCTATCGCACGGCTCATTTGGCCGACACCCCTGAGACGTCACTTAATTTAAGGTTCGTCGTGCACGGGTTTTTGACCCTTTTGGGCATTTTTTTGAATAGTAAGGGTTTTTTCGGGGATTTTTGTACCGAAGTCGGGAAAAGCTCAACGTTACGTTGTAGCGCTAATTCTGAGCTACATTTGAGTTATCGCACGGCTCATTTGGCCGACACCCCTGAGACGTCACTTAATTTTTAGGTTCGTCGTGCAGGGTATTTTAGGGGTTTTTGATACTTATGGGCAAAATACCTTATGGGCAAATACCGAGACGGGGGCGCCGGTAATGTGACGAAGGGGGCGAAAACGGCGGGGGCGAAGACTACAACCACGGATGAGTCAAGCACGTAGCGGGGCGTGTTGTCCTTATTGTTATCTTCGCTGTGCAGGGGCGCTATCGTTATTTTTGTTGTGCGGGGGCGTTGTTGCCGTTATCTTTACATAATAAAGTTGTTACAAAGTTTTGCGCCCAGCGTTTTTCCTAATGATCCGCTTCCTAAAATAATTTTTGTGTGTTAATATTGCTGTTATATGCCCAATGTTTTAATAGAGTATATTTTGTCAAATCCATTTTCGGCGGTAAATACAAAAATGTTTTGTTATTAGGCGCCTGTAAGGCGCCAGTCCACCTAGTGTACCGTATTTATTCTAGACAAAGGCCAGGGTCTTCTATTTTTAACCTCCAAATCTTTTCTGGCTTTCTGTTTTAAATGCAATAAAAAGTGCTTTACTCTCCTATTTTTGGCCCTGAGGGATGGCCATCTAATAGAGACTGGCCTTTAATTAGATTAAATATAGTATACTCTTTTTCCAAAGTTCTAGTTGAAAACCACGTAGAAATTTGAAAAGTAGGGAATCCAGATACCTCCCATCAACCTTTTACCTTGGTCCCTCATGGCCTGTTCACATACTGAGAGTGAGAGTGGGAGTGAGAGTAAGGGGGTGTTCACAATGCACCTCACTCTCACTCCTATTCTCAGGTGTTCACAATGCGTTTTTTTCTTTTGCCTAAAACTAATCAAATTATTTTATTTTATTTTTTAAATTGTTCATAGTATTGCAGATTGCGACGAAATGTTATGAAATTCGAACTAGTTTTGAATTTTAATAGGCAAAAAGGTGATGTGGTTCAAGAAATCAATTTGCTCTTTTTTCTTCGGACTAGGTTGAGGACGAAGATATGGAAGAGGTGGACGCCATAACGATTCATTGGAAATGTAAAAGCTCAAGCAATTTCTCACAATCAGATGTCTCCATTGTTGAAAATTCCCCTTCACCCCCAGCTGGTGCTTGGAAAGTGCTTGGACGCTTGGAAAACCGTGAAGACACTGACTGTTGAATTCTCCTCATTGGCTCAGTGAGTTTATCACATATGCAAACGGATTCAAGCGTTGGGAAAAAAATGGCAGCTTCACTCTGTTGCAGTTCAAAGAAGATATCAGAAGATGACTATGATTAAGGCTCACAGAAAATAAGGAATATATGAAGCACTGAGAACGCAAAATTATTCAAAAAACCTCTATCTCGATATTGTCATAGGTCAATATGGTTATTTTGTGGTACATTAAAACTATCCAACAACCAATCTTTGGTCGTAATGTACAATATATGAACAAATTTCAAGAATAAAATATTAAAATCATTAGTTAAATGCAAAATAGAAAAAAGCATTGTGAACACCCGAGAGTGAGAGTGAGAGTGAGAGTTAAGGGTGTTCACAATGACAATTTACTCTCACTCCCACTCTCAGTATGTGAACAAGCCATCAAGGAGAAAAGTCAAAATTTAGTCAAAAAATTGTTTTTTCAATAAGTGTCGTCCGCCACCCAAAAACATGTCTTCTACACGTTTCAAGCCTAAAACACACGAAAAAGCAGTTTAAAACCGTTTTTGGGAAGATTTGCTATAATGAACTCCGGTCAAAAAAAAATACATCTCCAGGTGGTGGTAGAAGTTTTTCGGAAGTTTTTTTTTGATAAATATTTTGGCTTTTTGCCTGGGGGACCAAGGCAAACCATGGTATTTAAGGGTATTCTACACGTTTTCCTCAGTGAAGCTGGCAAAAAGAGCCTCTGTATGAATTTTTGATAAAAGTTCTTGTTCATATTCATGTCTGAGGTAAGTCTGTGCGCGCATCCCTAACCCTTCAAGCCCCAAGCCACCTCCTTTATTCAAAAAAAATTTTCGAAAATGTTTGTCCGCTATTTAAAAATTTGTCAAAACACGTTTTTTTCGAAGTTTACGTATACTGTATTTCAGCCTCTCAGCTTTCTAACTTAATAATGAAGTTAGATATTGCAAAGCAAATACCGTATTTTCTCTATTTTCTCTGAATTAGCGCTTGTGTGTGAAGCCAGCAGGATGTGTGAAAAGTGCAATTTCGGACTACACGACAAGTGTTTCAAAAAATTTCATGTGAAACAATAAGACATATCTTTTGATAATTTCGCTCGTATTCAAATCCAATTTTTGTAACAATAAATAGATGATTTGGTAAGACTAAATATACTGTTCAACTTGGCTCTTCCCCAGCTACAAAATGACATATCACACTTAATATGCATGCTTAAGTGCTTAAGTGCAAAAATATGGCTATGGAGAAAAGGCGCGAGCCAGCAGTTCTTTTCTTTCTCGGTAAATTTTTACATTCGTTCTCGTCTAGATTTTTTAAGTTTTCTGTCTAGTTTTTAAAAGCAGTATAAGGTCAGTTCGAGATACAGACCTCTTAAGTAGAGAATGCACTAATTTGGGAGGGGGAGCTCATTAGAGAGAATACGGTAATTTGAACAATTTTAAAAAACTTTTTAAAACGAACCTTGTATTTGTTCATTTTGTTGTTTCTTTTTGATTTTTTCTTTTATTCTTATTTTTTCCTTTCGATTTTTTCTTCGCTCCAGAAACTGATTCTGGCAGTTGAACTTAAAACAAATTTTCATCAAGTTAAACAATAAAATAATACAGCAGTTAGAAAATTATTGATTTTTGAAAAATTCAATTTATAAATAAGTTGTAGACAAAAAGTTTTTTTGATGTGTCATCACATTACACTACGCCGCCACCTCTTCTTTTTTTCCTAAGGGGGTATGCATATTTGCTCTCTTTACAAAGCCTTATTTGGCGGCGTCTCAGGCCTCTACTATATGAAAAATATTTTCGTGTTTTACGTGAAAGTCGAGCGAGAAACTCGGGAATACGAAATCATTTTTTTCATAGGACAAAAGAAATTTTATACCTAGGCAATGTTAGGTTTGTACCAGTGTTTGCACTCCTTCTGATTTTCGAGCAGTGAGTGAGAGTGAGAATAAAAATATTTTAGGGCAGTGAGAATGAGAGTGAGAGTGAGGGTGAAAATTGCACGTTTTCCACTGAAAAAGGGTAATTTTCCCTAAATGAACTTTTTTATAGCATTTTTAGAAGGAAAAGAGGTTTACTCTGGTTGGGTGGCCATCTTTCCGCCTACGCCTTCCCTTCCCCTCCCAATACAGCCTTTTTTTCCCTTTAAAATTCAAAAGGCGCCAATTTAAGTTTTTCAAATTTTGACTAAAAACCATGATACCCCCCCCTGTGGATCGAAATTTTTTTTTCAGAATCAAAAAAACAGCCGGCTTTCTCATGAAATCAGGGTCGAGAAACACGAATATGATTGTGGGGAGGATGGGGCCCCGTGGGGGGATTGTAAACTGCAACCTTAAAATGCTACTGATTGAGTTTACTATACAAAAAATATTTGTGTATTTTCCGGAAAACTTGAAATTCTATTCTTAAAATTTCGTTCAAAAGTAGTCGACCCGTAGGGCTGTCTTGCTTCAAAAAGTCAAGGTAAATGGACGAATAAGTATTATTATTATTATATTTTTTACTTTTTCATTTAGGTATATTGCCTTTATCCAAACAAAGCTGTGTTGATATTGGCCTTAGTCGGAAAGGCGCAATTCTCACTCTATTCTCACTGAGAATGAAAAATAATCAAGTGAGAGTGATAGTGAGAGTGCAAATATTAGAGTGAGAATAAAATCAAAATTAAGTGTGAGAGTGAGTGAGCAAATATTTATATTTATATTTGGTTGAATTCTACAGTCAGCTTTCGGTATAACACAACAATGAGAGTGAGTGAGCAGACTAGTCGTGAGATGTTCGGAGCGAGCAGAAGAAAGAGTTTATAATTAATTTATAATTCTTACTTATCTCAACAGTTATAAAATGCTCGTTTAAATAATATTTTGAATATTAGTGTCTTGGAACGAAACACATTTTTCGCGGCTCAAATTTATTACAAAGTTAAGACGAAAAAAGGGGCGCATACTTTTTTTATAATTGTGCTTTCATAAGCTCACGTATTTGTAACCACATCTATTTTGCCTCAACAGCAACATTTTTTGTCACAATAATAAGGTCGGAGAGATGGAGATGGTTTGATAGTGGTAAAATTCCATTTCTCGGGTATTTTTTGAGTTTTGGGAAATAATTGATTTTCGTGAAATATATCTTTATATATAGCTCCACCACTGATCTCTTCTGATGGGGAATGGCAAAACCGGCAAATGGCTGCCTATTTGCTCATTCTCACTCTCACTCACTGAGATTCTCACTTTGAGTGAGCTCACGCAAACACTGGTTTGTACCATGTCATGTGCAAATCATGGTTTTAAAAGTCCAAATTTTGATTGTTTAGTTGAATTTCTTTTCATAAAATTCCGAAGCTTTTGTTTAACGAAAAAGTAATATTGGTAGCACATGGACAGCTTCATCTTACGCAGAAAAGAGAATGTCTATATGTTGAAAGTTTCTCGATTCCTAGAAGCCTTCATGAACGTGGCCGCAGAAAAGAAAAATTTGGTCAGCCGGCAAATATTGGTTAAGTTACTCGTGCAAAATATACATAAAATTTTACCCGTCTTTAGGCTTTCACTTGTAGAGGCAGTATTTCCTTTCTTTCCGGTTGTCTGTTCTTCCTCAATTTTTTTCAATTCTGAATATTTGTCTGTTAAAGGGTAACTTATTTTCATTTAGTGCATTTCTTTGATAATTAAATAGTCTTTTACCTTTTTTAAAATTCTTCTTCAAACTGCTCTTAAAACTTGAAATCCACGGTCAAATTTGAATTCTGCTCAAGACAATGAATATATGCGAATTTTTTTATTGTTTTGAGCAAAATTCAGAATTTGACAGTGAATTTCAAGTTTTAAGAGCAGTTTAATCGTAAAATCGATCTTGCTGAACATTAATTCAGTGTCAGAGCTCTATTTTTTCCTGGCAAAAAGTTTTCCGCCAAAACGTTTATTTAATTAATTTTTTGATTTTCTGTTGCTTGACCCTCTAAAACCCTTTATTTTTGTAAATTAAAACATTTTCTGGTGCAGTTTTTCTTGCTCTGTCGAATGGTATAAACTGTTCACTGAAAGAACGGCTGTATCACAATTTAATTTTCAAATTTAAGCAAAACACTGCTTTGAAAAAATGACAAAATATTTTCTTTGGATCAAAAACTTAGGCTTTGTTGTGATAGCATTTACACTCGTTTGAAAGAAGAGATACAGGCGGTTATTTTGACATTTTACATGTAAATAATTTATTGCCACATAATGGAGATGAAAACAAACAAACTAAAACTATCGATGAATGATGGTCTGAAATATGCTCTGTTTTCAACACGGTATATTGACCCTTCAGAGTCATTTTTTTCACAGAAAAACTGATAGGCGTGTTTCCAAACACGCCTTATGTTTAATTCCCACTGCGCAAGTGCAGGATATTCATCCAGCTAAACAGGCAGATTTTTAAAGGACACAAATTAATAAAAAGCAGTGGGTGGGGGTCCAAATGGAGAGTCTCACCCCAACAGCAACAACCACCCACTAGACCTTTTAAGCGCACATTTGACTATGACATCGTTAAATATAAATCGTTAATGATCAACTTTCAAACGGTAGTCACCTTAAAAATAGAGCCGATGGGAAAAAAATCTGTAAGTTAAATAAGCATTTTCGAAGCTCTATCGAATAGTTAATAGGTTCCCCAAAAGTGCACGGGCACTTTTATTATTTACTTTGTTTCCTTATAAAATGTTATCTTGACGCTTAATATTTAATTAGATATGATCAATTTTAATTTATTTTTTTTCAAAAATGAGTTCAAACTTTTTGTGTGGTATAAAAATGTATATCGCCAAAATTTCGCTTTTGCATTTTCAATTTCAAAAACTGTCAGACCCTGAATGAAACAGTAATTGAGTGGCTTAAATAATTTGTTCGACTTATAAAGGACCATGAGTATGGGCGGAGCGGCATGTAAACTTTAATTGGTGGGGATGTTTCTCTTCCGTCTCTTCCTGTACTCTTTTGAGTCGTTTGGAATAACTCATTAGAGTATAGTGAGAGACGAAAGAGAAGTGTCCCCCGCCAATTCAAATTTTCGTCATGCCACTGCTCGCAAAAACCATGGTCTTCTAAAAAGACTTAGATTAGAGAGTGGGTCTGAATTAAACAAGCAATTGAAAATTAAAAAAAACTCTGAAAGAAATCTGAAAGACTTCTGGTAAAACGAAGAAGTAAAAATATTGGTGCATAGACGTTTCTCGAAAATGAAACTTTTTTCATTTTCGAGAAACGTTTCTCGAATTTGAAACTCAAAAGAGTAAAATATCTCTAAGGGTATATATGGAGATACTTATTTAGACATATTAAGGGTCTTTGGCCGCGAAGCGGCCAAAGACCAGCACACTCCACATTGCAAGGGATAGGGTACATACATGTGTTAACCCCTAACCCCGCAATGTGGAATATGCTGGACTTTGGCCATCACATTCAGCCAAATACCCTTGATATGTCTAAATAAGTATCTCCATATATACCCTTAGAGATATTTTACTCTTTTGAGTTTCAAATTCGAGAAACGTTTCTCGAAAATGAAAAAAGTTTCATTTTCGAGAAACGTCTATACCCCAAAATATTGATGTTGTAAAATCAATTTCTGTGTAAAAATGCTATTGCAGTGAAAACTAGAGTCGCAAAATTTCGCGAAAAATTGGAAACTAGGAAATTTTGTCGGAAAAAAGAAAAATTCCGAAAAATAGAGAAAAATAGTAATATAGTCAACATGATCAATATCTTATCCTAATTCAACTTCACTGACACCAAATAATACATTTACCGAAACAATAGTTACCATGACCTGCGATCAATTCCACAAATAAATAAATTGAAATCTTCCTCAAAAATGATAGTTTCTCATTTTTTTTGAAAAGTTCACTATTCATGACGTGCTTTACGAGGGCACCTTCACAATAAATCAACCCAACCAAATTCAGGAATACGCTATTCTGAATGTAAAATTTCAAAAATATTGAAGTTTTACATACTAAATCGCCCACGACCAATTTTATGGACTTATATTCCTCAGCTTCATATGGTTCATAGCTAATAGTTGCAAAGGCAGCATGACTGGTTTCTTATATTACTCTTTTTACTCTTTGACATTTTTCACAACCTGGAAACGTTTAATATACCTATATAGTCCTCGGTTGTTTTTCTTCTTTCTGTTTTATAATTTTCAACAAGCTTTTGTGCGTGTTGAGGTTTTAGTACTTGTTTTGATCTAAATCATACTTTTAAGAATGATCTTGATAATAATGATTTTGAATTTTTTTTAATAAAACCAGGAATACAAAAGATATGCCATAAAAGAATTTTTTTGACACCCTATAAAAATTAAACCATTTTTCCACGGTATGAAAATTAACCAAAATTTTTTTTGATTTGCAAAGGAGCTATATAGGTGTAAGACTATTAGGTTTATTATAAAAATGTTGTCAAAACAGTTTTTTTGGTCCGCCATGTGGTTTAAGTCGAGCATACTTTTGTTTTGCAGCTGATTCACTTATTTTTGCAGCTGATTTGGTCTTGCAGCTGAATTCTTTTCTTTTTGCATCTAGTTTAACTCTTTTTTAAATCAACTACAAAAGTGGGAAACCAAATCAGCTGCGAAAAAAGGAAATCAGTTGCAAAAAAGTGAATCAGCTGCAAAAGGAGGTATGTCCATTTTGGTCCTGGTCTGCAGATGGTTTTGAAGGCGCAAACCACAGGAGGTCCAAGCGAAACCGTGTTTTCAATATTATCTAGCAAAAAAATTTTCAAAGCGAGCTGAGTCGATCTGCTAAAACAGATTAAAAAACAACCAACTAAAAAAATTGTCGCGGTTCAAGAGTGTTACAAAATGTATGTTATTAAATGTTGTTATTAAGTTATTAAACAATGTAAATTTTTTTTATCTAATCCAATTGTCTTCGATATTTTATATTTGCTCAATTTCAGAGAACAACTTTACTAGAAAAATGTCGTCTGGATAATCGTTAAAATCCATAAATAACCCCCCAACCAGCCCCCAAAGAGGTTATTTATGAAGTTTCTTTAGGCTTACGGCTTATTTATAGACGATTTCGTCATCGTCGTTAGACTATTTTTTTTATAAAACCGTTTTTTCGCCAACGAAGACCTATTTACTGGCCCAATCTGTTAAAGAAGTCTACAAGAAAATATTTGCCATAAGAGACAAAAAATATGCTCCAGTTGAAAAAGGACATCCAGAAAGCGCTTGACGAGTACGAGGAGTTTCTGTTGCATATTGAGTGAAAATTATTCAAATTAGCAATTAAAATTACAATTAGAGACCGTGACGATCGATATATCGTATCGTTCAAAACGATATATCGGTCTCCAGTTTCGCAGAAAATATCGTATCGATATATAGTTTATCGATTTTTCTAATATCGTTATATCGTATCGTTAAGTACTAAATATCGCGATGTATCGTTCGAGCTCAATACTTTGGTTGATGAGAATAATTTTATACGACTTTTTGCGACTTATTCAATTTTTCCCTCGCTTTCTTTACGGATCTATTGCTCGTTCTTTAAGAATGAGCATACTCTGGAAAATTCCGCTTGAGGGTGATGAAGAAGAATTTCTCTTTACAAAAATGTCGCTGAAGGAAGCAAAGTGCAATGCTTGTCAAGCTAACATCAAACTAAGCAATGCCGCCCGATAAACTTGAATGTTCATCTGGCCAAACATCCCGCTTACCAGAAGCAGTTCGGAGTGATGGAGAATGCGGAGGAAGCTAAAAAAGAATCGATGAGGCAAGGGCTAGAGAAGTTTTTTGTCCGAGAACAGGTAACAATTGACAATTTAAGGACAGGATGCCACTTCACCTGCTTTTAAAAGAGTTATCAGCACTTGACCGGAAGATTATGCATCTCGTCGCTTGCGAGAATCTGCCATTTTTTATTGTCGAAGCCGAGACTTTCAAACCAATTTGTCGTCAGGTGATCGAGAAAAACTTGAGGGGAATTCAGCATTATCGAGTCATGCCTCGAGTGTACGCGGAGGTCAAAAAAGAAGTCTTTCTCGTCTGAATGATTGCAATGCTCTGTCTTTTACATCGGATATTAGTCGGGGCCTACAGAAAGTTTCATCGGGTAAGTTTACCTTTTTTTGGGCACGTTTGCCAGACTTTGAATATTATTTCTAGCTTGACAGCGCATGGTATCGACACTGTGTGGAAGCGACACAAATTTGTTCTCTGTGTGCGTCACGACCCCGGGGTGCCATAGTTTCGAGACTATCAGCGAAATCATGGATAACATGCTCAGGAATGGGGAATCAATAGAGCCAAGCGACACGTAATAACATTGTTAACACACTGTTAAGGATCATCCAACAAGGTGGAATACTAGCTTCTACATGGGACAGCGACTAGTCGAACAAAGGAATGCCATAGATCTCTATCTAGTTAGGTACAAGCGGCGTGATCTAGAACTGAAGCCTGAAGAGTGGTCTTTGTTGGATAAGGTCGTCCGAATTCTCGAGCCCCTGGAAGCAGCCTCTAAACAAATGTGCCATGAAGATGAACCAATTTCAATCCAGCTCCCCATTGCGAGAGCGTTGACGAGAGTCGTATATGACATTGCGGACCAGGATCTTCAAGAGATGCGTGCGTCTGTCCTTGCCTAATTGGTGGTTTAGTTTGACGTCGAAGGAGAAAAAATGCTTCATTTAATTTTGGTGTGTTATAGACGAATCTTTTTTAGGATCCACGGTCTTGCTGAGATTTTGGACCCACGTTTTAACGATCGTATTGCATCGAATATGATCGAATTCAAGAGGGATGTAGCTAGATGGATTCAAAGGAGGTGGAATCTGAAGTAAATATTCCTGAAACAGATGATGGCATATTTAGTATAATTGATTCTCTTTGTCTTTGAATTATTTCTCTTTTAAATAAGATAATGTCTCCTTCGCCAAAGCGTACTACTTTATTCTCCGGGCACCTAGCCATCTGTTCACTGATGACGAATGTATAAATGGAGAATAGTCAACCAGTGCGATGATCGAGCTGAAGACCAATAGCAAGCAAGAGTGCATTGACTCAAAGAGTGATCCGCTGAACTACTGGACGGTATTTTATTTGAATCTGTATTTAATTTTGTAATTTAATGGAACCATTGCTCAGGATAACGAGAAGACGTTTCCAATCTTGGCCAAAATTGCGCGTCGAGTTGTAGCTCTTGCTACAAACCAGTCCAGTGAGCAGCTTTTCTCGGTAGCCACAGACGTCTACAACTACAGGAGATCCAATTTAATGCCAGAGAAAGCAGAGCAATTGACATCTCTAAATAAAAATCTGCCCTTCTTGAAATACTCGTATTAAATTGTGTCCGTTTTGTTATCCGTGGCTTGGAAATAAAGGAAATTCCTTAGGAATAGTACTGTAGATAGCTCTGGGAGGCAGCGCGATTTTTCGGGTTTATTATATATCGTTCGCCAAACTTTAAGGTAAAATATCGTCACGATATATCGTTCCCAAATTCAAACCGTGGGCTGAAAAAAAAGTAACAAAAGAAAGAAGATACCTGAGGCCAAAGCGAGGGATGACAGCATCAACAGAAAAGAGAGCCAGAATTTTTCAAACCATGGGCTGAAAAAAAGGAACAAAAGAAAGAAGATCATATGTGATGTTAGATATCCGAGGGTTAGAGCCCAAAATTTGGAAATCGACCGTGCATGGGCTACTTAGCTAATTTTTTTAGTGGCCGCATAATTTTGATCGTATCGTTATATCGATCGTTGAAAATTTGTCCCAAAAATATCGTATCGTTATATCGTTCAATGGCAAATCACGGTCTCTAATTACAATAGCAATTTTCATAAAACTTCTATAGTGACGCTGTATCCTCATTTAACCACGTAACCAGTAACGTCAATAAAAAATTGAAAGTAAAAATAGCATATAAAAAAAGTTCATATTATAGCTTTGTAGTACAAAATTTTTTGTTGTCATTGGCGTTGTCGTTGGATTTTTATAAATAGGTCGTCGTTGTCGTCGTCGTTGACGAAAAAATGGTTTTATAAAAAAATATTCCAACGACAACGATGACGACAGCGATTATAAATGAGCTATTAGGTTCGGTAGGCCAGCGCCCGTCACGCCAGGCTTAGGGGGGGGCTGGAAGGTGGGTTGGTTTATGATCTTTTAGAAGGTTATTTATGATCCACAGTCCTCGAAATATTATTATCATTATTATAAAGACTTACTTTTTATTCTTAGATCATTTTTCCAAAGCTTTTGTATAGAGCTTGTTCTATAAAAATTGTTTTTTCAGTCATTCTTCCTCTTGTGAATACTCTGAACAAAATTTAATTTAATTTCTTCAACAAACTGTAAAAATTATTCAGTATTTTCTTCCCGTCTTTTAAATTTGTAAATTTTTCTATCGTATGATAGTTTGTCAAAAATATTTGCAGGACAAATTTAAACTAGAGTTGGATGATGGTGTTTATAGAGTTGATTCGCTACTATGGGAACAATTAAAATTATGTGTGATAGTTTTTTAATTTTCCAATTTCGTCAGATAAATCAATAGAACACATGAAAAAAACGATTAAGAAAATTATGCGCTACTAGCGAATATCAACCCCACCCCAAAACCTGACCTTCCGAAAATTGCTGTAAATACCCTTGCAAACAACAAGTTTAGGCTCAACCCTTAGGCTCGGAGGTAGCCAGCGTACGAAAATTGTGACACACATTTTTCTGTGTCTGAGAAAATTTGGGTACTTTTTACTTAAGTTTAAAAGTGAAGATCGTTGGGGAGGTGGAAGGGGGGACGGGAGGTTATTCGCTAGTAGGGTCGAGAATTCAAATTTTTAATAGAAAAAAAAAATTTTTGTTTTCACACTGCCGGTCCTGTATCTGTATCGAGACTAGACTGGATCGTGTTCTTTGTGATAAGTTTCATCTATTTTATTGGATGCAACGAGATATTTTTCTTTAAAAATTAATTTTCAACTAAAAAACTTACCCATTTTTTTATAGTTTTTTCAGCACTTTTTATCAAATTTATCTCAAGGCGGTAATTTTAGAAGTAAATAATCATCCACCAACTCTGATTTTTTAGTTCTATATAATTTTAAGTTTTTAAAGAAAATTACCGTAATTTTTGATTACGTCATATTCAGTAATTTTATTGATAAAATAATTCTGCGCTGGACAATCTTTGTCGTCTGTTTTCTCAAGAGCATCTTCGATCATTTCTATTATAAGCATTTTGCGCACATTTATTTTTTTGTTATCAATTTTATCTAAATTTGTTTAACTGATTTATAAAGGTGGTGCAGCTTTTTTCCTAAATAAGCGTGTATTCAAGGTCAGACTGTTTGTACTTATTAATTAAAGAACCATGGTTTTTGGACGCAATTCGAAAATTTGAATAAACGGAGGACACTTTTTGACTCCGAAAATATCAACAATCAATTTTTTAATTATTTTTGTTTGCATCTAAAACTTTATCAAAATTTCAAACCATTTACTAGTCGAGCCCAACGTTGCTTGACATTGTAAAAAGATTGATACTTCCGCCTATTATGCCCGTACAATGGGTGTGTCGAAGTGAAACTGATGTCTATATCTCGCGTTTTCGATTGAAAAATTGCCAAATCTGATAGAGGTTACCTATACTTAAAATCCAAACGTAAAGACAGGTCATCTATATCAGATTTGGCATTTTCATATGAAAAACGCGAGACCTAGACATCACTTTACTTCGACATTGACATACCATTGTAATATTTCGTGTTTTTTTTAAAAGTAAATTTCATACTTTATTTTACATGAATTGTTAAAAAAATTATATAGTTATGTAGCCTTGGATCTCAGCTTTCTAATAAGCTGTAACAAGTGTCCAAAAATTTCCTTGTGGGCATTTAAGATCTTTTTTATGTAAATTTTGAAATAATAGAAATCGAAATAATAGCTTTTGTAGACCTGCCTCTCCTCTATCAAATGGCATATTGAACTTAGCTTCATTATTTTGGATAAGTCACCAGTCAGCTCCAACTTTGTGAGTTTATTTTAAGAAGTTGACAAGCGTTTTCATCCCATTCAGTGATCAAATTTCATATTGAATTTGAAGCGTCACAAAAACATCTTATCATCATACTGTAGCGCAGCTCAAGAGCTACAAAACCAATTTTAGCGAATGATTTTTTAAAATCAGATTGTTAAGATATAGCTTTTTCGAAAAAAATTGCTTGAAAAAATGGCCGAAATCCAAGTTTTCCCGATTTTCACGGATTGTGGCCTTTTTTCAAGCATTTTTAATTTTTATAAAAAGCCATATCTTAACAATCTAATTTTAAAAAATCATTTGTTAAAATCGGTTCTGTAGCGCTACAACATGACGATGTTTTTGTGACGCTTCGAATCAATATAAAATTTGATAACTGAAAGTGATGAAAACGCTTGTCAACTTCCTTAAATAAACTCACAAGTGTTCGGAGCTGACTGGTGACTTATCCAAAATAATGAAGCTAAGTTCAATATGCCATTTGATAGAGGAGAGGCAGGTCTACAAAACTATTATTTTCGATTTTATTATTTTAAAATTTACATTTGAAAAAGATCTTTAAAAGTCCGCAAAGACTTTTGGACACTAGTTTACACTTTACTGTATAATTTAAAAAGAAGATTTGAGTATCGCGAAAAAAATTTATCCCTTCAGAACCTCTTATACAACTACGTAAATTTCTTTATTTTTCAATTCCACATAAAAATCAAGATCATAAAAAAACTGAGACCAAGGGTCACATCATGGTGAAATTTTGGTAAAAAAGTATGTTAAAAAATAAAAAATTTAATTTTTAAAATAGGTGGAAAATTTAAAACAGAAACGCGAAAGTTTTAAGGGTCTGGCAGTGGGATCGGAGGTAGGGGATGAGTAGGGGATGAGTAATTCGGAAAAATATTTAGTATTTGAACCAATTTTCTTTTTTCGAAGGAAAAAAGATCCCCTAATTTAGTGATAGGGACAAAAAACTTGGTTATATCTAAAACGATTAGGCAACTTTACTTTTCAAAACTGTTCAAAACGGAAAAAGGGGTCATAGATAACGCATAAGATCCTTTACTTTAGCCCACCAAAAACAAGTTAAATCATATTTCTCCTAATATAATAACTCCCGAGTTTAAGTGGTCTGAAACTTTTAGGTTTGAAAAATTGTCGACGATAAAAGCTTTTTACAAGTTGAAAAAACTTGCCTAGAGAAGATGCGTAGGAGTATGTGAAATGAAACAAAATATTTTCTATATATTGATTTAAATCAGCATATTTGGTGTATAAAATTTTATATCTAAGAAAATACTGATTATTAAAGTATCTGCAAATAAAAAACTACCATTATGTGCCACTTCTTCGATAACATGAATATTCTAGAGAAAAATTTTGTTTTTATTTCTAAACCCGTTGACGAGGACGTAGCCAGAGGAGGCTGAGGAGTCTTTAGTCTTTGAATGTTATTATTATTTATAATAATATTGTTAATAAAAAACACTATAAACCTCGAAAATGATGTAGGTAAAATAACCTTGAGGGAGGGGGAGGGGGAGGGGTGAGGGCGGTGTTAGGCTCGAAGGCTTTAGCCCCTCCCCCGTCAAAAACTTCTGGCTGCGCCTCTGCCGTTGACCATATTTTTAAAATATTTCGCCCAGATCCCACATCAAGTGAGTCGACTCTTAGACTAACTTTGGTAAGAAATAAATAAAACTTGGATCTATATGTGTTCTAGGACCCTAAAAAACATGCCTTGTTACCCCTCTCTCCCTCCCCCCCCGTCGTTAATTTTTGACTTTTTTAGGCTTATATTTAGGCAAGAGTTGGCTCCCGTATGTTAGGCCGGACTCAAACATGGGTTTTACTTATGAGTCTAGAGCAAGATCAATTTGTAGACTCAAGAAAACAAGAAAACTTGCTGAACCTAAGCCTTAAAAATCACGAAAATAAACAACAGTGGGACAAAGGCATATTTTTTTCGGATCCTCGAACACATATAGAGCCTAAAACTTTTTAGGTCAAAGTTTTGAAATTTAGATAATGATGAGTGTTCAAGTTTTAAATCAAAAGTAGTGAAAAAATTAAAGGCCACACTGTATTATATGTCCTAACTCAAAAATCGCGATTTAACCACTTAAAAAGAATGTTTTACGTCCTAAAAACATACAGAAACCAAAAATTGACCAAAAATGACAAAAAAACGAAAAAGAGCTAAAGTTTTAAGCTTAAGCCTAAGCCTAAAGCCTAAGCCTAAGTCCAGCATTTAACATTCTTTCTGGATCACTGCAAATTTGAAACAGGCGGAACGAGATTAAGCGACATTGTCTACAAGTAAAAAACATAATTGATTATCTATTGTCTTCACAGAGAATGAAAACAAATAACAGAACTAATTGAATCAATTGCTTTTCTGCTCGTGAGCTGATGATTTAAAAAGGCGCCAAAACACTAACAAAAAGTTTTCATTCGAAATTGGCAAATTTTTAGCATTTTTAGTCAAAAATGACCATAATTGTGTCAAAAAATTTTTCTTAAAAAAAAGTGTTGCCCCCCACCTAAAAACATGTTTTCTGTATGTTTTAGGACGCAAAACATCTTTTTAAGTGGTTAAATCGCGATTTTGAGTTAGGACATATAATACAGTTAGCCAAATTAAATAATCGAAATCGGACTAAAGTCATGAAATAGATTTTTTTGGAAAATGAAAGCAGGCGATGTTTGCAGAGAGTTTGGAAAGGATCAAGTGCTACAAGATTCTGTGCTACAAGAAACCTACTTTTAAACTCTATGTCATTTCTGGTTGTTCTATATTTTCTATTAATTCCAAGGCTTCCTGCTGATTCTTAGCTAAAATTAAAAAAAAACTGCAAGTAAATATAAAATTTCTTCGTTAAAATTTTTATATTTTTATATATTTATTTATATATAAAAATATCTAAAATATCTTTGTCAAAAAAAAATCTACAGTCAGAAAGGCAAATATTTAACTCATTTTTCTCAAAGTGAAAGACCATAAGGTGGCCGTAGGACTTTTGTTTTATGAGGATCACTTGCTGAAATAGGCCTGCAAATTGGCACAAAAAAGTATGAAACAATCCAGAAAATAAATTTTCATTTCTAACTTGTTTCATGTGGTGCTGATCTGGTGTTCACTTGAAGTCCAGATATGAAAATGTATTCTGGCGTGCAAATGTCGGCGGGCAAATGTCGTGGCGCGCAAATGTCGGAAACCCCTGGAGCTACCTTATGGTGTTATCATTTAAAAAAAAATTATTGAAATATTTGCTTTTTTGACTAAAATAATTTTTTTGATGAATAGGCGGAGTTATGGGTAGGGATTATTTGTCAGTTATTATTTTATGGCAGAGGAAGGGGGTGTTGATTATTATTATTTTCAAAAAATTGTTGATTGTTTGTTTTTCTCTGTTCTCTAATGAATGTCAATCAAGTATGATTTTCGGATAAATAGCGTGGTGAATAAAATATCCCTAATATAACGCAACCTACGATATAAGGGCACCTCCAGCTGGTCCCAAAGTGCCAGTCTATCCAGGTTGGACTGTATATTTATAAGGTTGAGCATTGTAAAATCGGTTGCAAAATCTGTAGGTCAGATGGTTTGCAAAATAGTAAAAATATATAGAGCATGACGGGATTCGTCTCAGCCTGTGGTGAGGCACAAAAAAAACAAAGAGGCGAGAATGACCTGGGCTTCGCAGAAAAGCTGCCAGGGTGAAGCTTTGGACCATTATTGAAGCCTAAAGTTTACACACGCACCCCCTCCCCCCGTTTTCTTACCGGTACACACCAGTGCCATTTTGGTACACATTACCACTATTTTGGCACTGTAATATTTCGGTGCACATCAGGGCTGCACCGGGCATGAAAAACATGGGATCGCATATCAGATGTCGAGAATCGGATCGGATATCAGATATCGGATGTACACATCGTACAGTATTCGACGATTTATTTTCGCAGACGGGAGCTTATTGCGAACCACCCGTTGCACTCATCGATGCCACAGTCAACTCTCGATACAGTGTACCCTCGATATAGTGTATATTTTTCCGATCCCGCGAGCTACACTGTATCGAGAGTGGACTGTATTGAGATAGCAATAGATATATAGCAAAAAACAAAAAAAATGCAAGTCAAAGTTTTTAAAAAATTGGTTTTTTCTAAACAATTCAGAGGTGGCCTAAAATACGCCGCACGCTTGGTTTCGGCCAAAAAAATGACACCAAACTTGCTACAGACCATACTTTTAGGAAAGCGGATACAGATGGATTTTTTAAATACTCAAAATCTTCAGGCTAGTGAACATTTGAATAATTCTAACCGTCGCCTTTATCTTCATGTAGCTCAAAAATCCATGTTGATTTTTTCCCATTTAAACTTACCGTATTTCCTCTAATAGAAGCCCCGGAGCTTCTATTTTTATGGATGCCCTCCAGGGGGGGAGGGCTTATATTAGAGGGGGGGCTTTTATTTTTGAACTCGCCGCGCCGAAGGCGCGGAAAAATTTGAGTCATAATTTTTTATGCCATCCTCTGATCGCTTCTAACTTTCCACATAACATTGTTGAAAAGGCGTTTAAACATCAAAAGCACTGATTCTATATTCATAGTTTACCCACTGTTTCTCTCGGAGGTGTTCTAGCTAAATTTATTTTGGGCGTATTGGAATTTCGCAGCAAATTATCTTAACTTCTCAACAAATTTTGTTTCAACTTTTCTATTAGTTTACATATACTTTTTCTGAAAGTATTAACATCATTGTGCAGCTAAAGTGTCATTTTAGAGTAATAGCTTTGCAGAATTTCTGAGAATAGCCTTTGGTTGGCCCAAGCCAAACCACATGGGGATCAAGCGAAAATTGTGTTTTTCACATTATATATCAAACGAATTCTTATAAAAAATTGAGTTCTTCTGCGTTCATAGAATTTCGGAATTCGTCTTAGACAAAAAGTTATGGCCTGAATTTCTCGACTCACCCTGTAGTTTTAAAAAAAATTGAAAAAAATCAAAAAGAAAAAAGCGAGACAAAAATTTGCTCCGAAATTAAGATAATTTTCTGCGAAATATCGTTATGCCTTGTTTTTGTCTGACCTATGCTGCCGACTTATTTTCTTTGTTCTCAAACGTAAACCGATGTCACTTCGTATCGTTTGTTGCTGATTTCTGCCGATGATTACTGCATAAAGCAATTTTTTAAAAAAGTTGATATCTTAAAAAAGATGCGCTTGGCAAATACATAAAGACATACTTTATATCTTTACCACGTTTAGCAACACCTATTTATCGAAAAAAAATGATTCTGGGGTTTATAAAAAAAGGGGCTTATATTTTAGGATACCCACTAGAGGGGGGGGGGTGGTGCTTACATTAGAGGGGGGGCTTTTATATTTGGATGACCTCCAGAGGGCTTATATTAGAGGGAGAGGGGCTTATAATAGGAGGGGGTTTTTATTAGAGAAATACGGTAAAATGAAAAAAGAATGAGCCATAAAAATATAAACACTCGGTCAATCTCAATTTAGCCAGTTAAATTGAGATTGAATGGCCGACTATCCTATCAAGCAACTTTTAAAATTTTTACTAGGCTGAATTTTTGAGATTTATGGAAATCCATCCGTAGACGCTATCTTAAAAATTTGTTTACAGGAAGTTTGGTATCACGTTGTCGGCCAATTGATTAAGAGTATTAAAAAAAATATCTACAAAATCAAAAAGCAAAATTAAAAGTTATGGCAAAGCCAAGTGTGCGGCGAATTCGGGCCACCCTGTAAAACTTTGTCAGGTAAAATGGTATTTTTATTTTATCAGTAAATTAGTATTTATTGTCGGTGAATTTTTATTTTTGAATTTTTTCAATAGTAATTTACAATTGAGCAACTCTAAATACTCACGCTGTTTTTCCAAATTTATCTCAAATAATTCTTTTCGATCTCTAGAACCTGCTCAACCTTCTTTAGTTGTTTTTTCAGATAAATATCCTGTGATTAAACGTTTTAACATTTTTTATTGAAGAGACAATTTACCGTTTTCTTTCTTTTACTACATCAACAAGAACTTTTTTAGAAAATTATTCCAGTCGTTAATTTTCGTTTGTTGCATTCAGAATAAAGTTTATGATTATGGTCATTTTTAATTACTATTGGATGAAGTTTATCAAAGTCTTTTTTTGAATCTTCAAAAGTTTTTATAATACGCATTTTTGTACAAGCTTAGTTTTTCTTTCACTAGTTTGTCATGTAGGTTATCTAAAATTTTCGATAAAGCTTAGAATCTTTAAAGTTATATTTATTTTGCAAAAGCTAATAGCTCTTTCACAAACGTGGAGTTGGCGTTGGAGTTGGAGTATTTTTTTATGAACGCGTTTTTACTCCAACTCCAAGTCCGACTCCAACGCCAACTCCGACTCCAACTCCAACCCTTTCATAAAAAAACTCCAACTCCAACGCCAACTCCAACTCCAACGTTAACTCCGACTTTAATTCTTATTATTTATATTCTTATTATTTAATCTTATTAGTTGGAGTCGGCGTTGGAGTTGGAGTCGGCGTTGGAGTTTTTTGTGAAAGGGTCGGAGTTGGCGCTGGAGTTGGAGTTGGAGTAAAAAGGTGTTCATAAAAAAAAATTACTCCAACTCCATTCCAACGCCAACTCCAACGCCAACTCCAACGTTTGTGAAAGAGCTATAAAGTTATTTTACATTCTCCTCCTAGCCTGAAAACGTGTTTTTTTCGACTTCTATCAACATTTTATGTCTTTAAAATGGGCAGAAACGCGAAAAAAACATTTGAGGGAGACCATTTACAGAACGTTTTTGACAAAATTTCGACCAAAAGAGATCAAAAATTTGGTTGCAAACTCTTAGGCACAGGGTAAGCCAGCGCCAGTCCATTCCCAACCAACTTTAACCATCCAAAATGGGGTAGATGGGGTAGGTGTCTCCTATTCAGATGGATATCCGTCTGAATGGCCTAAAAATTAAAATTTCTTAAAATAAAATAAACCATTTTTATAGCTTGAA
>SADC01000279.1:124678-189272 GCA_004194705.1 Ditylenchus dipsaci | reverse complement strand
AAGGTAGAATAAAACTATTTTGGCAGATCAATCGAAGAAAAGCAATGGATGAAAGCTAAAAGAAAATAATTAAAATATATAAGATAAGCTATGACATCACATCTTTTGGTTTTAGAAAATCTGTAAGGGTGAATGGTCGACTCTTACATAAAAAAAATTGTTTAATATATTTAAGCTTAACTATATTAAGAGGTCAATGATTTTTGAATATTGCAGTTACTCGAACATCGTTAATTCTATTTATACGCTCCTTGGATTTTCGATGATCATGATCTCACTGATCTTGACCACAACAATGCTGGCAGCCTTTTAGCTTTTTGTTCAAAAAAATGTTCGGCGGTTTTTCTGTCTAAAGTTTTCTTTTTAAACGGCGGCGAAAGCCGCCCCAAAATTGTCGAGTTCTCGACTCGAGCGCTCGTCGAAAATTCGAACTTCGAGTCACGAATGCAGTCGAGGCCCGACAACCCAGTGGTATCCATCTGCAAACAAAAGGATCTCAGACATTGGAGAAACGAACATATGGTAGACCGACACACAGTCTGTTCAACAACAATAGGAGTATGGTTGTCGACATGTCGAAATTTTCGACATGTCGAGCCGAAAATGTCGAGCCGAGTCGAAACTTTTCAACATTTCGTGTGTGTCGAATGGTCGGAAATCAATATCAGCCAAACTGACATTCTCAGTGGCTTGAGCACTTTCAATTCTTTGAGCCTTTTTTGCCTTTTTTCTTTGGCATGCCAGTAACACATTGATCTCTGAGCACTATTCCATACCTCCTTGTTTCACCACTAAACTGAATAGTATCGTAAATTCCTCTTTGTGCTTCGTCTGATGAATGTTTATTGGGAAGTTGGAACGACGTCCCAGACGGCAGATGATCCTAATGATTTTAGCTGATTCCACAAAGATTTCTACGTTTCTTTGTTCATTGTTTGCATGGTCGGGCGACGATCCTCAGCACAGCGGACAACCAAAGATTTTCTTCGTTTGTAGCTGCATTCATAGCTTTCGACACTGCTTACTCTCCAACGATAGGCTTTCTAGCCCTAACATATTCCTCAATAAATACTGAGTACGCAGATAACAAAAAACTTACGTCTCCATTTGTTCTTGACCAAGAATTGCCAGGGTGCTTTCTTCCGATTTTCCAACTCGTCTTCTGCATCGGAAGCTTCAAATGTCTCGATCACGTTGTCCATGATTCCCGCAGCAAGCTTTTTGGTTAACGACTTGTTCGATATGCATCTGAAACAGAATAACGAATGATTTAAAGGTAGATCAAAATGGAAGAAATACAGATCGTGATTCATAGTTAATTGGGAATAAATTGGCAGCAAAATTCAATTTTTGGCAGCAAAACTCAGATTTTTGGCAGCGAAATTCAAATTTTTGGCAGCAGATTTGATTTGGCAGCAGAATTAAAGATTTTGGCAGCCTAATTCAAATTTTTGGCAGCAGATTTAAATATTAGCCCAGGGAAGAGTTCTTGTGACTTTTCGGGAAATAGTCACAAATTTTGAATTTGCAAAAATAGCCAAAATAGTCACACGTTGTGACTATTGTTAATTTTGTGACTATTTCTTGTGACTATTTCTCGACACGAAAGTAACGATTTTAAAAATAGTCCAAGCATCGTGTGACTATTTTGAACGTTTGGTGACTATTCTTGTGACTATTTCTTGACAAGAAATCAATAATTTTTTAAATTTTTAAAGCTATTTAATCACATTTCTGTGTGAAGTTTAGGGTGGACAAAGAAATGCCACTTCCAGAGTGGTAAAGCCTATAATAACTGGTTTTTAGGGGGTTATTACTGAAGGGGGATAAACTTTTTGCGAGAAATCGTTCAGCGGATCAAATTCCAGTCCGATTGGCTTCATCGTCCAGAATTTCAGATCACCAGACATTGTGACATCAGGTATCATTTTGCTTGCTTCTAATTGTGATTTTCCGGTCTGTGTCAGGGTAAATTTAACTTTTTGATGCCACTTCCACACTGCAACTGCATGCAGTCGGCAAAGTCATCCACTCATGCATACTTCAAGTCACAACCTTTTGTCTACTTTACATTTTGGTCTACGAAATTATTGACTTTGTCGGGCTGTATGTGGTCGAAGTGTACTCTCTTATGTGCCTTCGTGCTCCATAAACCAGGCGGTGTGCGCTAGGCCCATGTAATAACTGCCGGAGCACGTCAACTTCTAAACAAGAGGCTGCCTAGCGAGAGTTTTATTATTTAGCATTCACATCACTCATTTCAGGTCTAATCGCGTATCAGTAACTATCGGAATAAACTAATATATGAGTTTGAGTGTGCTAGTATTGCATATTTTCTATACAACAACAAGCTGTCAATTATTTCTTTAACACTTTCCATTACTATCTTGTGGTCCGAACAAATATTATATTTACTGATCAGTTACACATTCAGCAGCAAGATATTTTTAATTGTAAAGTTTTTCTGTGTAAAGGTTTCTAGGATTATTATCCAGTAGGACTAGCTCGTTTGCCTAATGAACAGGTTGTCATTAAATTTTTATATTACGACAGAGGAAACTTTTTAGACATTCCCATTCTCAGTCAAGTGGCCAGAGAAATTCTGTGCATACAAGTTCAAGTGGTGAAAGTGAAGAGCATTTACGTCATGGGAATAGTTGCTACAGACTTACGCAACAGACTTACTCCTAACAAACTCTCTCTATCATTGTCCTCCGCTCTCTAATAATTAACGATTTTTTTAATTTTGAACAGCACGTTTATGATCATATCTACTAATTGCTTAGACTAATTCCTGATAACTGATCAGTAAAATATATATGTCGGACCACAAGATAGTAATGTGAAAGTGTAAAAGAAATAATTGACAGCTTGTTGTTGTTATAGAAAAATATGCAATACCTAGCACACTCAAACTCATATATAGTTTATTCCGATAGTTACTGATACGCGATTAGACCTGAAAATGAGTGATGTGAATGCTAAATAATATAACTCTCGCTAGGCAGCCTCTTGTTTAGAAGTTGACGTGCTCCGGCAGTTATGTTACATGGGCCTAGCCACACCGCCTTGGTTTATGGAGCACGAAGGCACATAGAGAGTGACACTTCGACCACATACAGCCCGACAAAGTCAATAATTTCGTAGACAAAATGTAAAGTAGACAAAAAGGTTGTGACTTGAAGTATGCATGAGTGGATGACTTTGCCGAGCTGCATGCAGTTGCAGTGTGAAGTGCATCAAAAAGTTAAATTTACCTGACCAGCAGACCTAAAATCACAAAAGAAGCAAGCAAAATGATACCTGATGTCACCAATGTCTGGGGTGATCTGAAATTCTGGACGATGAAGCCAATCGGACTGGAATTTTGATCCGCTGAATCGATTTCTCGCAAAAAGTTTATCCCCCTCAGTAAAACCCCTAAAAACCAGTTATTATAGGCTTTAACCACTCTGGAGTGGCATTTGGTCTTTGTCCACTCCTAAACTTCACACAGAAATGATTAAATAGCTTGAAAAAATTTAAAAAATTATTGATTTCTTGTCAAGAAATAGTCACAAGAATAGTCACAAACGTTCAAAATAGTCACACGATGTGACTATTTTTTAAAATCGTTACTTTCGTGTCGAGAAATAGTCACAAGAAGTCACAAAATTAAAATAGTCACAACGTGTGACTATTTTTGGCTATTTTGCAAATTCAAAATTTGTGACTATTTCCCGCAAATAGTCACAAGAACTCTTCCTGATTAGCCCTAAATTTTAGTACGTTCACTGACTTCCAGGGCCAAAACTATCTAGCAATCGATTGAAAGCATTTCCAACACTGTTTTTTTTTGTGTCAGAAAATGGCCTATTATCAGGATTTCAAGCAAATGACCATCCAATGAAGGAAACCAGCCAAAATATGCTTACTTAGTTTTATATAGTCTCAACGCTACCAATTTTATTTATTTGTCAACGTGTTTGGAACTTTTTAGAGTCAGAATTTCATGGGGAATCAGACAGTAATTTCTCCACACATATTTTAAACTCTCAGGTTCGATTCCTAGTGTGTGCATGACCTATTTTATCTACGCAATCTACGCAAAAAAATTGGGTAGCTATCGAAGATTTGATCAGGGAAGGCATGAGTATTTTGGAGGTGTTGTTTTGAAACTGACGCTATTTCAATCTAGATAGTAATCATAACTATATTAAAAATGACGCCAGGAAGCAGGGCTACATTTTGAGCATAGTTAAACCCCTACTTAAGCTTATAAATGACTAGCTCGGGGCCCGCCTGTCGGCGGACCACCCTCGCCTTAGTCAAGCTGCAAGTATAGCATTCAAAAATAATACATTCAAAAAATAAAAAATGAAAATCAATTAATCAAAATATACTAACACAAAACATCAAAAACTGACTGACATATTTGCTTTCCTGGCAGATCACTTTTCTCTTCGGGGGCACTTACTCACTCCTGGCACGCCTACCAACTCTCCTGGAACACCTACTCACTCTTCTGGCCACTCTCCTTCTTAACCCACCACTCTCTTGCCTTAGGTACCTACCTTCCTGCCCTACCCACCACACTTTCCTGGCTCGGGTACCCACTCTCTTGGCTCAGGTATCCACTCTACTGCCTTATCCACCGACTTTCTTGCTCGGGTATCCAGTCTCCTGCCATACCCACTCACTCTCCTGGCTGGGGAACCCACCCTCTTGCTATACCCCACTCTCCTGGTTCAGATATCTACTCTCCTGTCCTACCCAGCCACTCGCCTAGCTCAGGTATTCACTCTCCTGCCAAACCCACCAACTAACTCAAATATCAAAAATTCTCTAATTACTGACGATTATATTTGTGTATCAACTCTCCAGGTAACCCTACCTACCTTCCTGGCATACCTACTAACTCTCCTTTCTCACCTACTTGCTCTCATGGAATACCTACCAACTCTCCTGGCTCACCTATCTACTCTCTTTCTGCAACAAAAAGGACAGACAAAAAACGACTAATGACAATATAAAACAACTTTCCTTTCGAGACAGAAACGAAAGACATTTTAATTCAAAAGAAGTCCAAATTTCAAATTCCTACCGACTGATCCCCTATCCACCCTCCAGGTACACCTACTAACTCACCAGGCCCCCTTATCCACTCTCCAGGTACCTCTACTTCCATTTCAGGTATCCCTACTTCCTTTCCAGCACCCCTACTTCTCTCCAGGTACACCTACTAAATCTCCAGGTACCCATTAGTTTCTCTCCAGGTACCCCTATCCACTCTCCAGGCGCCCCTACTTACTCTCCAGCAGCTCTGCTGACTCTCCAGGTACCCTTACTCTCTTTCCAGGTACCCTACCCACTATCCTGGTACCCCTCCACTCCCTTACTCACTTTACCACTTTACACTTGGTATTCCTTGCCTGTCTACTCACCTACTCATAACTACCTACTTTCCTGTTTCACCTACTCACTTTCTGACTTACTTGCTTTCCTGAAAACCTCACAGACCAAAAATTTAATAAAACACAGCTCAAGAACAGTATTATACGACTTTCCTCTCAAGACAAAAATAGAAAAATTCAAAAGTCCCAAAGAAAGGCCAATTTTTCAAATTCCGTCTAAATGACCACCTCCATAAAAGCGTCCATATATCCGGTTTACGTTCGTCATTTTGAACCGATCTTTTTTTAAAATAAAACTGAGATTCTGGGCTACATTTTAAGCGTGGCACAAAAAATTCCACTAATAACAGCTCCGAGATTTTGACTCAGAACGAAAAAATCGACAATTTGGTCACTAAAATTCAAAAATTGAAACCAAAAAAAATCTCAAAACCAAAATTCAAAACAACCATTCTAGTCCTGAGATTCCAAGCTTCGATTTAAAAAATTTTTGACCGAAAACCAAACAAAAACACTCCAAAAAACATCAATTTCCGTAAACAAAACAGCTCTAATACTATATAGGAGATTGCAAGAAAAAGTCCGTTTCAAAATATTACCAAAAATTCTGAGATAGTCCAAGGTGGATGGCATGGAAGTGGACATGTTGAAATTTTCGAATCCTAGTTTCAACGTTCTACTTACTTGTTCTCTACAAACTTGTAAGTTAAAGTGCATAAAAAGGTGCGCATCATAGGAAAAGGTACACACTTGAGTATTATAGTTTTCCAGCGACCGATGCTAGAAAAGCATCTAGAGAAAGAACTAAGACCTAAAAGCTTACTTTTTAGATGGACAATTGCCTTGCCTAATGGTTCACACCACAATCTAGATGCTTTGAATGAACTCCCGGCATGAAAACGAATTTTGGCTCAAATGTCGACGCTCAAACGTCGGCGCTCAAATGTCGGATAACCGTGCGACCTTCTTACCATTTGGTATAATGACAAAGGAGAAAAAATGCTTAAAGGGGGGTGCATGTTGCGTGGGATTTTTAACTATTGTTGTTTTCCTTTCTTCGCCGCATTTTTATTGATAATGGCTCATCTGTTCATACATTACTTGGCCAATTTTTCAAGCAGAATCCAAAAATGTTATCAGAATCAAAATATTTATTGAAAAATCTCGCGAAAAACGTAAAAATTGACCGAAACATTCATACCGTATTTCCCTGACGTACCTTTTCAGGATTTTTAAGTAATGTCTTTCGTTATGGTTTTCGCTTGTTAGATAGTTATTAGGCAATAAATCACTCAAAATGTAGCTTGCTGTCTCAGCTACCGTCTCACTGGTAAGTTGCCTAATAGCTATCACGAAAAAGCAGCCAAAAACACAGTGACGAGAACATGATTTTGAATAGAAAAAGTATATGTGGAGGAAATTCAGTACGAATGTTTTAGTTAATTTTGATGTTTCCCATAAGATTTTTCAGAAAAATATTTTGATTATGGCTCTATCACAAATGTAAGTGTAAATGTTTTTGGTATTGTGAAGACACCTTACATTTACACTCACATTTACATTAACATTTAAACTTACATTTACAACTGTGATAGAGCCATTATGATAACATTTGACATTCTGCATGAAAGTTGGCCAAGTAATGTGTTAACAGATGAGCCAATCAATCGTAAAATATGGTTAAGACCCCCTTTTAAAGGGGCATGCCCACGCTAGTAAGAGGTGGTGCTCGAGAATTCAAATTTATTTCCGAATCATTGAAGTTCCATACGGATTTTTCAACCTGGTTTCTAACTGAACCATAGCCACAATTAAATTTTAGGCCTTGTTTTGTTAGAAAACAAGTTGAAAAATCCGTACAGAAGTCCAATCATTAGGCACCACCTCTTATTAGCGTGGGCATGCCCCTCTAAAGGGGGGTTAACTTTTTGCGCAAAATCGATTGAGCGTATCAAATTCCCGGGTCAGATTGGCTTAATCGCTCGAAATCGTGTGGTTTGGTGTAATTTGTGGTGGTTTAGAATGGATAATGAGGAATTCCGAGCGATTAAACTCATCTGACTGGAAATTTAATCCGCTAAATCGATTTTTCGCAAAAAGTATACCCCCCCCCTTCAATATATACTGAGCGATTCTAAAGCTCCCCCACACTCCGGCGTAACACGACCCGCGTAACACAATTTGACTAGTGTTACGCGTAACACTGTTTTTGAGTCGCGTAACACGAGTGGCGTAACACGAGTTAAATAACAGAATTTGTTACCCGACTCGTGTTACGCATGTCTGTTACGCGTAACACTGCTTTCGAGTCACGTAACAAAGTCTCGTAACACACTATTTTGTTACGCGTAACACCGAGTCACGTAACACCTGATTTTTGGCTTCTGGATTCATTTTTTTTGTGTTTTGACCTTTTGAAATGTTTGTCTTCTTATGTTTAACGGGATTTAAAAGTGTGTAGAAGTTTCTAAAAAATAGAAGTTTCTGAAGAGATAGAAATTTTCCTATTTAGGACGCATCTCATGTTACGCGAGTTGAGTCACGTAACAACACCTTGTTACGTGACTCGCTTTTGCTAAGTTATATCTCCATATAGTATTTGGATCCGCTGTGTCTTTTTCGCCAATTTTAACTTAGAGCTCAATTTTCTGCTACGTTTTGCGAACCTATGTTCGATATTTTCCGGAACACTCAAGTACAGCATATTAGTTTTTTTTATAAGCACAAAATGTATGATCAAAGTTCACACTAAAAAAATTTTCCTGCCGTCCAAATTGGAGATAATGTATTTTAGCATGGATTTTCGGTGTAAGTTTGGTTCAAACCCGATTTTCTCCTAATTTTGCATACTCATGTCGGCTATCTTTCCGTTGGTACCCAGGTAGTGGTATTCAGGTGGTACTGCCCAGGTGGTGTAACCCAGGTGGTGTGCCCAGGTGCTGGTGCTCACTGAGCACTGCTTAGGTGGTCATGCCTGGTGGTTGGAATTTTTGGCGCTACTAGCGAATACCCCCCCCCAACAAATTTTTTTTTCAAAATCATGTTTTAACCATTCCTAAGTATTTTTATGCGCTAAAAACGATAAAAAGGTGTTTTCAGGCATTTTCTGACCTAAAAAGTTGATTTTTAAGAAAAAAAAATTTTGACCAAAATTTGACTTTTTGCCTTGGGGACCAAGGTAAACCACCTGAAAATGGTACCTAGAGTCCTGAAAAGATGGGATTTTGAACATAGTTTTGTTAACTGGGGCATACCGCATAAAGAAACTCTGGTATGCATGCTTTTTCATGCATCCAGAGTCACTTTCGAGTGATTTGTGTCTAAGGTATGTGTGTGTGTGCATCTCAACTCCAAGCCCCCTGCGCCCGAAGGGGCGCAGGGGGCTTGAGAGTTAGAGATGCGCGCACTCACTTACCTTAGACATGATTCCGAGAAGACTCTTGACCATAAAATGCATATATAGGCTCTTTTTGCCAGCTCCAGTGACCAAAATGCGGTAAAACCCCGAAAATGTCCGATTTTGGCCAAAAATTTTTTTTTCAAAAAATCGACTTTTTAGTCAGAAAACGTCGGAAACAACTTTTTCATCGTTTTTAGCGCATAAGAATTACTTAGAAATGGTTAAAACCTGATTTTGAAAAAAAATTTGTTGGGGGGGGGGGGGGTATTCGCTAGTAGGGTCGAATTTTTTAACAAACTCATAATACAGTCGTGTCTTGATATAACGCAACCCTTGAAATTATTCCAGCAAAAAAATGTGGTCAAATTTACGTTCGCTATAACGCGACCTTTTTCCGGTCCCAAGGGGTCGCGTTGTATCGAGACTTGACTTTATAAAATACTGCGTCAATATTGGCAGCATATTTATAAAATTGGTTTATTTTAAACAATCATCTATTGTCAGCGAATTCTTGCATATACCCTAAATAACTTTAGAATGACTAGAGGCGCCAATAGGCGCTTGTTAACCCTTAATAATATGAAATTAACAGTGTTAAAAAAAGATAGAATTACACGAAAAATTGCGTTATCTTCTAGGTGATTCAGGATACCTTCCAGTCGTACACTTTCCGGATAGTTGAGGCGGTTGAAACAATTTGCTTGTTGAGGCAATTGCTCACACTCCAGGCGACTGGAGTAGCATTCAGGCGTTTGGGGCACCCTCTAGGCAGTTTTAGTACCTTTCAGGTAAACAGGGTATCCAGGTGGTTGAGTTACTATCCAAATAAATTTTCATCGGTATTTTGCATTAAATTGAAAAAGCACTCTATTACGCTTCTCTTCTCAGCCACAGCTGTCGATTAAAAAGATCGTAAAAATAATTATCCTGGTCTAACATATAAAAATAGCACTTGCAGATGGTAAACACTTTATAAAGATGAATTCTATGCAAAGATGGTTTTTTGTGAATAGCCCTGTAAAAAGAATGCGAGGATATCTGAATAAAAAGACAGGAAATTATTGGAGGGACCGGGGCTGTGTATTTTTAGGAGGACGTGCCCTGGCATTGGATTAGACTATTTAGGTGTTATCACCTGGATCAGACCACCTGAGTACTTAGTCTATGCCACCACCTTGATCTGTCTGTTGGAACAGAGAAAACTGTAAATATCTTTCCTGCATGTCTCCAGTCAGCATCCTTCACCTTTGTATGATTGCCGTTTAAACGTAAATGTTGACAAACAAGAAAGAATCGTTGACCTCAAATGTGTTACGCGACTCGGTTGTTACGCGTAACATGTTACGCATAACACGCGAAATGTTACGCGTAACATCGAAAACTGCTGTTACGTGACTTTTGTTACGGGGGTCTGTTACGCGACTAAAAAGTGTTACGTGTAACAGGCTCGCGTAACACGAGTAGCGTAACAGAATTTGTTACGTGTTACGCCGGAGTGTGGGGGGAGCTTAAGGGACGATGTAGTGGTCGCTTGTTCTAAACCTAGCCACCTAGCTGTCTATCTTTTGAATCTCCTTTGTTAAAAAGACGTTGTTTGAACCGACTTTGTGTGAGTTTCCATATGTTTAAATCTCCTAATGTTTGAGAATCCTTTTGTTGCAGATGGATACAACCGGCAAACTACTCTTGTCCTTACTCTATCTAGTAGCTCCAGGTGTACGTTACCGTAATCGGTAAATCGAGCTGTATGCTAAAGCCTAGTGTCCAATGACTGAGAGGAAATTCCATGTTTTTTTAACGCGGAAGGGCTGTAAACTTTTTTTTGTTCATAAAAAATTTTCTTTGGTCACATTTTGTAGCTAAGATTCAGGGCTTCCCAATAAAAAATTTTCCAGCCACAAATCTCTGAAAAAACTTTGATAAAAAAATGCGTTTCCTCTCACTCTGCCTTTCAGTCATTAGAGTGAATGGCAGAGTGAAGGGCAGAGTGAGAGGAAACGCATTTTTTATCAAAGTTTTTTCAGAGATTTGTGGCTGGAAAAATTTTTATTGGGAAGCCTTGAATCTTAGCTACAAAAATGTGACCACAAGAAAAAATTTTTATGAACAAAAAAAAGTTTACAGCCTTTCCCGCGTTAAAAAAACACGGAATTTCCTCTCAGTCACTGGACACCAGTGTTTCCAAAAAACCGAAATGGAATGCACAAAACGAAGCAGAACGAAATTCGGTTTTCGGTTTATGTTCATGAAACTTTCCGTTTCGGTTTTCGGTTTCGGTTTTTGAAACTTTCGGTTTCTGATTTCGGTTTCGGCTTTTGAAACTTTCGGTTTCTGCTTTTGAAACTTTCAGTTTCTGATTTCGGTTTCGGTTTTTGAAATTTTCAGTTTCTGCTTTTGATTCTAATTCTGCTTTGATTTCTGCTTTAAAACTGATTTTTTCGTTAGTATACTTCTGCATATTATGTGAAATTTGTTTTTATTTGTGGATATTCGTGTGGATCAAGACAATAGGAAACTTTGACTTCATACCCAAAACCGAAAGCACAAACGAAAGTTAAAACGCAGAAACCGAAAGTTTCAAAAACCGAAACCGAAAACCGAAAGTTTCATGAGCATAAATCGAAACCGAAAACCGAAAAATTTCAAAAGCAGAAGCATTATGCTTCTGCTCCTTTTCGGTTTTTGCTTTCTGCGGTTATATTTCGGTTTCTGCTTTCCGTTTCGGTTTTTGGAAACACTGTTGGACACTAGGCTTGAATCGGGTGTATGTTAAAGGGGGGGAGGGGTAACTTTATATACGCATCGCCTTAGGTCACAGGTTCGACTACCACTGGCTGCAGACCTTATTTTTTTTTCCTTTTATTTACAAGTTGGCTATAGGTGATTTGCCCCTCAAAATGCTCATTTACGCCCTCAAATTAATTATTTACGCCCTCAAATTTGAAATTGATCAAATGCTTATTTACGCCCTCAAATTACTCATTTACGCCCTCAAATTACTCATTTACGCCCTCAAATTTCTTTTACGCCCTCAAATCGACCAAAATGCTTATTTTAGCCAACATTTTGCGGGAATTCAAATTTTTAGTCTCAACCAGCGAAACCAGCCGATCGTCCACTTATATCATAAAAATTTTTACATTTTTCATGTTCCAAAACCTGTTTTCTGGACTAATTCGGCCATGCTGAAGATGGTTTGACAGTGGTAAGTAAGTGGTAAGTAGTCTTTGAGGGTGTACCGAAGAATTTAAAAAAATATTTGCTAAACGGCACATTTGCTAAAAAAAACTTTTTGCTAAAAAATTTTTTTGCTAAAGGCACATTTGCTAAAATTCTTTTTGCTAAAGTCACATTTGCTAAAAAAATTTTTGCAAAGGCATATTTACTAAATTTCTTTTGTTAACGCGGTTTTGTGGTTCTTTTTGTGTCGAAGGCACTTTCATTCCAACTTTTTTCCTATTTTCCTCTCCTTTTTCAAGTTTTGCATTGTTTTCTCTAGTGGAATTCTCTTCAATGATACTCATATTGGTTACACTCTTACTCGTTACACTCTCAGTGGTCTTAATCGGATATCAGTGGTTCTGATCCACCATCAGTATCCAGCTGGCTCAATCCTGATGGTAGTAGTAGGTACCCACAATGATAGATTGACCTTTAGTAGTACTGCAGTCCAATTAGCGAGTTTTCTTATTCTAGGTGTATCCAGGTGAGCGGTACTCAAGGGTGGTACCCAGATGGGGAACGCAGGTTGGGTAACTAGCAGCCCCTCTAAGTTAAGTGTGCAGCAGAAACCTACCAATATTCATCAACAACAATATACAGAGCCACATTCAAACACTTTTCTCAAATCCATTATTTATTCAACACCAGATTCAGTTAACAACTTTTAACAATGCAAGTTATAAACATTAGTTAGGATTATTCGGTCCTTCTTCTTTGACGCGGCGTTCTCGCATTCCTCAGCACCAAATCCAACAGTGCCATAGCTGCGACGCGATCTCTTTCCGCTGCTGATTGAGACTGAATATGCCGAAGAGAGCGAGCAATAGTTTTAAGGCTTGCGATTCTGTTGTTGGCATCGAAATTGCCGATTGCTCGTTGGAGACCCTCAAGCTTTTGCTTTGCAGATTTAGTTTCACTGCGTTCCGTCGTTGAAAGTGACTCAATGCGGATGTATTGGTGGCGAGAGATCACACCTGGAAAAAATCACGATGGTCTAAATCGGAAACAGACTGAAGTATCGCACCTATTTCCTTTTTGAACAAATTCAGGCTCTCCACAAAGAATGACCCTTTTCTTTTGTTGCTGCATTTATGGATCTATGCCAGGATTCTAGCGCACAAGTAGTAGTCGGATCCCCTTCCAGCGATTCTGCGTGTTTGTTCCATAAGTCAATTTCAAAGCGAGGGGCGGTTGAGTTACCATCTTCAGTAATTCGTCGGATCCAGTTCTAAACTCCAAAATAATGCCGTGTTAGTTTTGCGGAATTTGAAACGCTCACATATTCAAAGTATCGGAGAAAACGATTCAAGCCAGGATAATTGCTGTTTTGCCCAAATTGACTGAGCCTCTCTTGCTGAAAATCCGTAGATCTTCAAAAGCGCACACGACTTGAGAAGAAGGTAAGAAAGCGAGGCACTGGAACAGTCGGAGGTATTCATTCAGCTGCGCATCGCTTTGGTAAAGTTGATCCGCCTAACCTATAAGCACCATGTCAACACAGAAACAAGGGTAAATTTTATGAAATGACCTTTTTGATCCACTTTTGCAATGCCTGCGAAAAATGGAAGTAACAACATGAATGGCGAGCCCCTAAATTTGATAATTCAGACTTCGAAAAATAGAAAAAATACTACTGGGAAAATGTTGTCGAATGCACATCTTTCAGCCACCTCGAAATCGCTCAGTATCAGTTCTGGATTCCAAACAGTTCGTAGCTCTTCTTCCATGTATTCGCTGACAAATCGAAATACCTCTATGTTTGATGCAGACGTTGATTTTAGCCATAAACACAGCTACCGCTGGCACGAACTTATTATTCCGGCATAGATGGATGCGAAAACCTGTTCCATTTCTTAGGCTTGTGCGAAATGTTGAATCCATAGCAATTATTGTGCTTGCTGTCAGTTTCTAAAAAACTTGAGCACTTCGTAAAGCTTCTTCAAAGTAAATGAAACCAAACACCTGCAACATAAACTTTGAGGTGAGAATGATGATTCTATTTGCCACTGTTTTGCCTGAATCGAAGAAAACGAACGGCTCACCATCATATATGTCAACCAGTCAGGAGGAATTTCTAGTTGTTCTGGCCCAGTTTTTCCACGAGGGTAATGGAAAGCTTTCTTTAAAAAACAATTTATTAGCGGTGACTAAAAGAATCAAACCTATAACTCACTCTTTTTCTTCGCTCCAAATTCTGTCTCATGCCTTTGGTGTTAACAGCTGCAATCACAGGTTCATCAGCACCCATCATCTCATCTTCCAGCACATCACGAATAGACTGCTGAAATAAATACTTGTGAGTTGTAACCAATCATGAAACGTTAGAACTTACATTTGGATTATCCGATATTGATTTCTTTGCACTTTGCTCGATTTTGCGTTTGCTGACTTCAATCGGATCAGCAAAAATGTGAATGACCAGATGCCAATTCTCCTTCATATTCAATCCTTCAGCCTCACTTGCATCGGACATCCTTTTTTCGACTCAACGCAGTAGAACGACCTGTAGCGTGATTTGTCCTTCTGGATTCTATCAGATTGACAGTAGAAAAAAGCCTACAAAGTAAAATTTGAAAGAATAACACATAAAAAACCATAAGTTCTCTATTAAAAACCCACCATGTAGAGTAGCATTGACTGACCCTTATTGCTTAGCACGAACTGCATAGATGGCTCGGGTTCATTTGCTTGAAAGTCTTCTGGCTTCTGTGGAACTGATGACAGATCATTGAAACTGCTCGCCTCAGATTGACTGGTTGAATTCTGCCCATTTCTTCTCTCTCAGCTTCTGATTGCTCGCTCGATTCGTCTCCCAGAAAGTTTGTACGATCATCTTCGTTGCTAACAAGAGACTCTTCATCGAATTCGATCATCTAACAGTTTTTGTTAATGTATGCAACATCTATAACGCAAAAAGAACCAAAACAATAACCAATGGTGTCTTTACAAAACAAAGTTACAAAAATTTGCCTTTACCAAAATTTCATTAGCAAATTGCCTTTAGCAAAAAAATTTAGCAAATGTGACTTTAGCAAAAGAAATTTTAGCAAATGTGACTTTAGCAAAAATTTTTTTAGCAAATGTGCCTTTAGCAAATATGTCTTTACAAATATTTTTTTAGCAAAAGTTTTTTTAGCAAATGTGCCGTTTAGCAAATATTTTTTTTAAATTCTTCGGTACACCCGTCTTTGAAGTATCGAAAGTGGAACCCCGATTTAGTACGAACCTCGATATAGTGCAAATTTTTTGCGGCTCTCAGGGTCGCTCGAGTTGAGCTCCTCATGCGTTCTCCTACAGAATGGCTCAGGGAAACTGAAGATACCGGTTTGGAAAGTCTAACACAGTCAGACATTCGAGTTCTCTAAATATTGCCATCTAAAAATAGGAATTCCCACCCAATTTGATCGATTTGAGGCGTAAATAATAAATTTGAGGGCCGTAAATGAGCAATTTGAGGGCGTAAATGAGCATTTTGATCAATTTTCAAATTTGAGGGCGTAAATAATTGATTTGAGGGCGTAAATGAGCATTTTGAGGGCGCAAATGAATTTCAGCCTTTACAAGTTAGTGTCAAAATGTAGCCAAGCTTCTGGGCTTTCACTTGAGCTATCATACAGATGAAAATTTGTATAAAGTTAGGGCTAAAATATGAAAAACGTTGAACATGTCCAATTCGATGAATCCTCAATATGATTATCCTAGTACTTTTCGGTAGTATCCTGGAACTGACTTTTTTCCCCAATTTTAATTTACACACTCATTTAACCTTACACTCAAATGTAGCCCTGCTTCTTGCCGTCATTTTCAAATACGGTTGCATAAAATAATGTAAATTGAAATCGCAATAAAGGCAGTTCCTAAATAATACCGAAATCTTCCCCTAGTAGTACTCTATTGTTCCTTGGTCAAACCTTCGCTAGCTACCTTGTTTTTCTGAAGAGATTTTAGTGTGAAAAAATTTCTATCTTGTTCCATGAAATTCTGACTCCAGAAAGTCACTAAACATGTGAGCAAATAAATAAATTGGTAAAGCTCAGGCTATTAGTCTAAATACGCATCATTATGGCTGGTTCCCTCTAATTTCGGTGGTCATTTGCCAAATCGCAAAATTGAAGCGTTGATGATCAACAAATCAGTGCTGGAAATGAATGCAATCGATTGCTCGATGATTTTTGACCTGAAAGTCAAAAACTTACCCCTGGTCACACTCCTTGGTCTTGTCGATGTCGAGGTCGACTTTTTTGAACTTTTTTGTGGCCAGAGATGATTTTTTCCAGTATCATTTTTATGTTTTTATACAAACTACAGCTCAAATCTAAGCTTTTTTCGCGTATCAAAAATATTTTAAAAATGTAACAAAATACATATGATGGTCTAAAAGTTGTAGGTGGTCGATGTCACGGTCGAGGTACATCGACCTCGACATCGACTAACTACAACTTTTGTATTATTACACGCACTTTTGTCATTTAAATCAAAAGTTGTTCGGTTAAAAGAAATCTTAGTTCCTCAGCTATTGTTTGGTATGAAAACATAAAAATGATACAAGAAAAAATCATCTCTGGCTACAAAAGAAGTTCAAAAAGTCGACTTTGACATCGACCAAGACCAAGGAGTGTGACCATAGCCTTACTAAAATAGTAAATTAAAACACCCCAGAGGGACTTGAACTTTCGACAAAAGGCGATGCGTATAAATTTAACTTAAATGAAGCTTCGACTGTAGTATGAAATTATGCGAGTTCAAATTAGCGCCTTTATTTTGTTTATTTGGTGGCAATGTGAAGTGCCCGCAAGGTTAAGTGCTACAAATTCTTGTGAATCCGAGCTTTACAGTGAACCTACTTCACCAACTTCACTAATATTTCTTAGGTGATCAATTGCTTTATTGTTCGATTTCAAAGAAAGATGACAAGACACGGAAAGGTGAGCATAGAATGAGCTGTCGTTCCAAAATTTTCAGTTCTAAAATTTAGAACGCAACAGCCTCCTCTGTGTACTCCTATAAAGAAAGACAAAAAGATGCTTACCAGTCAGGATATGGCACTTTACATGGCGTTTGGGTGCGGATTCAATGAAGCCTTTCGATTGTTGTTCATTGTCGCTGCAGCCATGTCGGTAAGTCATAGTTATGAAGCATTTCTTGAGCTCTTGCAAAATGTTAATGGCAAAATGTTAAAGCAAAATGTTAAATGTTAATGTTAACTTTCTTTTTCAGAGAGCCTTTGATATCGCCCCACGGCTACATTTTTGATAAGAATCTATTCTCAGCTACATTTTGGACCAGAAGAAAAGTTTCAAACGCAAGATGTATGTGACTTTGGCTTTGTTTCCTACACACACCTTACCTATTGAATTTTAACTTTAAATCTTTAAGGAAAATTTGGATCAGCAGCTTAGAGTAGACACGGAAAAGGAGGAATCAGTAAGAAACATTTTCTGAAGTGTACTTTCCAAGTTTTTTAACAAATACATTACCATAGAAATTGCGCAAGAAAGAAGAGGAGCGAAAAGAAAAGTTTATTTCGTTGGAGACTACGCTGCTCATCTAAAAATTCTTGAAACTCCATCATCTTCATCGGTATTTTTTTTAGTATTCTAAACGAGTTCAGGGGTTTTAGCGAGCTTTAAAGCGAAGGTTTTCCGGCGAGGAGGAGCTGCCTGCATCTAGCAGTAAGAAGAAGGAAAGCAGTAGTCTATTGAGCGTCTCAAACATGGCTGGAGAAAAGGCAAAGCAATGGAACAGTTTTTGGGTGCCTGAGTTAAGTAAGTAACCATTATGCTTTAATTTGACTTCTGGCTAAATTAGAGTTATGTTCCAGTCAAAACAGCTGAACCAACTAAAGTAGAAAAGCCTGTAAGTTTTCTTTCTGTTCTTCTGGCAATTAGAATCATTTGACTTTCAGTCAGAAAATACTCTGCCCATTAAGTGGAAACCGTTAAAATACAAAGATTTGATGCCTGTTAAGTTTACGCCTATTGACAGTCAGGAAGCCAGTGGAAAGATCACGCCAAACGGTCGGTATGCATCATCGATATATGTGCCCAATCACAAGGTTGAACTTGTTATAACTTTAAGCAATAAACATATGTCTCGTGTTTAAGAGACGTGTTGACTAACACCACAAGATGTGCTTATCTAAAACTTCGTAAGTATTTTAAATCTATTTGCTTAGACTTGGCCTAATATGTTTGGTTCTACTTAAATTAATAGTCTGTGAACTAGTTTTTAATGAGGAATTGAGCCTCATGATTATAGTACCAGTGTGTGCCATGAGTTTTGAATATAAGTTTCTTAAAAAATCCAGAAAATTTTTAAGGCAAGCTGTGGTGAGCATGAGTTGCATTGAGAAAATCATTTTGAAGGTATTTATAGTCAATTGTTCTTGTTTAGAAGCGATCTCACGATCAAATTTGTAGGACATGTTAGACCCCATTTCTGGAAAGCACATGGAAGATCGGACATTATTGAGGTAAGATTATAAATGAATTTCAGCAAATATTAGCCTGAGGTCTTAACCGCTGCTTACCGGTGAATACAGCGAGTTGTCGACAACATATGGCTCTACCGTTAGACAAATAACTTTATTCTTTCTAATTATAAACGCTTCTCTAGTTGCAAGCCACACCTTGACTTTGAGCACTTATTTCTCAGCCTAAAAGGAGGGGTGGAAGCTGTTAAGGAGATAGTCTCGACCCCCAAAGGATTAATCCGGGTTTTGTGCTTTTTAAATGTGGTTTTAGAGCCATATGTTGTCGACAACTCGGTGTTGCCATATCGGACAAACTTATGCAGAATTAAAAGTTGGATTAGCATCGTCAATATCAATATGAATTTCCTATTTTTTTTCAAAAAATGCCCTAATTATTGAAACGTATTAAAAAACAACTCTAGTAGCGAACACCAACCAACACCCACCCCTCCCCCTCCTGAAAAATTTTCCTTCTAAACCGAAATAACAAGTACCCAAGTACCGTATATGTCTCAGATCCAGAAAAAAGTGCGTAACCGAGTTATTAGTCACAACTTCCGTACGCTGGCCTACGCCCGAGCCTAAGGCTAGCTTTTAACTTGTTGTTTCAATTGGTAGCTATGGCAATTTTTATGAGAAAATATTTTAGGGGGTATTCGATACTAGCGCCTAGAAAACTTATCAACCTGTCTTTTGATGGCCTATTTTCCTTTTCTATTTCGATTTTAGGGAATTTCGAAAGACTTTAAAAATTCTGATGTTGATTATCCTTATCTAACTTTTACAAATTCACAAGCTTGTCTAACATGACAACACCGAGTTATCGACAAAATATGGCTCTAAAACCACTTTTGAAAATCACAAAAGATATAAATTTATTCACTAATGTAACTATGATGGGAAAGTTGCTGTATTCGACCGATAAATTAAAGTTTCGAGCTGCTTTAAAGAATAAATAAATTTATTTAGCTTCAAAGAGGCGGAACTGGTTATTCGGCAACAAATGATGTGCAAGCCAAATTGATTCGTCCTCAATTGGAGATATGCTAAACTCAAGCCTGGAAAACCAATCAGTCTAGTATCATACCCGTTGCTATTCGTATATTTTTCTTTCAAATGGTATTTAGAGCGCTATCATTAAAACTTATATTGGCTGTTATCTTTAATTTTGGTGTTTATCACTCTGAAGACGGCCGGTTTTGAGAATAACCGTAAAATTGACCTCATTCTATTTGGATGACCTGATTTTTTTTTTCTGATGTCATTTCTATAAGGAAATCAACCACGCTGAGCCCGAATTTGGCTTCAGAATTGCCATATGTCAGCTAAAAGCTGGACTTCCTACTAATGTTGATAGGAGGGAATTTGAAATCTGGCAAATCCATGATACCAGTATAATGAATTTTTGTAGAAGGCCGATTGGCAGGTCGGTATATTCCGGTGCAGAATCAACGGAGAACACGAATATTGCTTTTTCAAAAAAAAACTGGGTTGAGGGATCAATATACCGTGTTGAAAATAGAGAATTTTTCAGACTATCCCAAATGACGTCTATAGTTTTTTTTCCATTTACCGTATAACCTCTTTTAATACCCATGGGGGATTATTTTCAACTACTCAAAATTTCGAAATTGTAAATGAAAAATGGCATTAACTTTGAAATCCTAGTCAAAAAATGAGGGGTGGGGATCAATTGGGGTTATACGGTATGTCTATTTAATTACAGTAACTTGTTTACATGTTTCATGTCAGAACGACCGCCTGTGTCTCCTCTTTCGAAAAAGTGTAAGCTTTCTTATTTTTGTATAAGGGGAAAAGGCGCCTTTCGGCGCCACTATTGTATTTTGAAATTGAATATTTTTTGGAGGCGGTAGCCATCCTGGAAAAAAACTGGGTTGGCTACCCTTCTCCTGTCCACTAAATAATAATCCATCACATACCCTTACCTGGCTATCCTCCTTTTGGTTAACCGCTATCTCGGCTACCTTCGTTCTGCGTACATTCCTCCTGTCTACCCACCTCCTGGTACCTCCTACTCGTTACCTCTTACTAGCCAACCTCCTTCTAAGTACCCCCTTCATTGGCTTGAACACGAATGACCCAAAATCCAGGCTGAAATTCACCATCTCCGATTTAAAGGGACTTAAAAACTTTTTTAGAGCCACCTCAATTTTAAGGTTTTGTGCTTAAAAGATAGCTAAGATGTTGAATTTAGGGTTCCAGAAAGATACCCGGCATAATGTGCCAAAAATTGGCAGATAACTGGCTTGAACACAAAGTGGCAATTTAACCACCCAGCCACACATGCCAAATACTATATAGAGATTCTAAATCTGAGATTTTCGATAAAAAGAAACGATCATGTCATTTTCTTCAAAAGCGGTGTCTGCACTTAAATTTGGCAAGATTAAGTGTAATAAAGTTCCTGTTTTAGTTCACAGCATACACCATTTGACACAGCAGGAAAAACTGCACCAGTGAATGATTTGAAATAAAAAATTAAAGTGTCTTTAGAGTGTAAAGCGAAGTTGCAAAAAATCGAAAAATTAATTAAAAAAACACCGACGAAAACTTTTTTCCGCTAAGAATATCTAGATTTCTAACTAGGGTTGGCAATGGGCATATGCCCGGGCATTTGCCCGGGCATTTGCCCGGACATATGCCCATTGCATGTGCCCATTCGCATATGCCCGTTGGCATTTGCCCGGCTTATTTTTGAAATCTTTTTCTGGTACTTTTAATAAAAGTACCATTTTAAGCTAAAAAGTTTTCATTCTGAGGCATACAAGTATAGTCGACGCTCTACATAAGATACTCCAAGGGACCGGCCTGAGAGATATCTTATATAGCGTATCTTATGAGGAGTGTATCTTATGTAGAGTGTATTCAGCCAATTTTTCGAAAATCGTATCTTATGAAGAGTCTTTTCATGTACATAACAATACAATCAAGTTCTATGTGAAATGCAGCACCAAATTAATGAAATCCAGCAGCTAATTTTTTTTCAGCATATTTTTTTTATCTCAGTCGAAAATAATTAAGTGTAGCCCCTATTTTATGAAACCCTGCACTTAATTTCTTTTTGAGAAATTCATTCATTTTTGAAGACTTTTCACCGAGATTTTTATTATTAATTTAAAGATTTTGAATCAAGTGGGTGGTCCTTCTATTAGAGAATACGGTATTTGAAGGTATCTGTATAGCCTTCAGATTGTGAATACCCTTCTAGTTTGGTCTACCTTAGTTCCCGAAGCAAAGATTTGATTCAGTCAAAAGCATTTAGTCAAAAAAAGGGTTTTTGAGTAACTGTGTTTAAGGGTATTCCACATTGTTTTAGTCACTGGAACTGGGCAAAAAGAATCTCTATATGCATTTTATAATCAAGAGTCTTTCTCGGAATCATGTCTAAGGTAAGTGAGTGCGCGCATCCCTAACAACCAAACGGAAAAAATCGGCTTGGGAGATAAGACCAAGGCAAAAAAATTTTTGAAAATTTTTCACAAAGAATTTTTTTTTGGTGAAAATGATCTAAAGTGCTCATAAACACTTTTTGAGACTTTTTGGAAAAAAAATTTTTCGAAAAAATCAATAGGAGGGGGACCAAGGCATCTTTTTTTTCCAGAGATGCGAATGCATATAAAGCCAAACCTTTTACGTGCGTAGAATAGTTAAATCGTCAAAATACATATTTTAGTAAGGTGTGTGGTTGGTTTGGTTTACTTTCTTCACGATCTGCAATAACTTTGTGTTTGACGTCAAGAAAAATGACGCGGCGTTAAACACAAGACGCGAGCTAATTTCGAACTAACTTCTAAGCTAACGCGATAAATTTTATATATTAGTTGGTTTCCGAAGTATGACCTGAAGTTGGTCAGTAATTTTTTGGGTTGGCCAGATTTGCGGACAATATTTTCGGATGCGTGTTTCCGGACGTGATTATTGCCGACAAAGCTATGCGGATTAGGTTTTGCGCCTCAACATTCACGGATCAAATCTTGCGGACGCAATATTTGCGGACGAGAACTCGCGGTCAAAGATTTGCGGACGAGAATTTGGCGAACTTCATATAAGCATCGCCTAAGTCACAGGTTCGACTAACTTAGTTTTTAATGCTGTCATCCTTCACTCCGAATTGAGATACCTTCTTTTTCTGCTCCTTTTCTGCCAAACTTCGGTTTCCGCAAAAGTCGTCACCAAATGTTCGTCCGCAAATGTTGCATCCGCGAAATTTGGTCCGCAAAAGTCTCGTCCGCAAATCTTTGTCCTCAAATTTTCGTCCGCAAATGTTGCGTCCGCAAAATGTTGTCCACAAGTCTGGCCAACCCAATTTTTCAACATATTGACTAGGGTGGGACGCGGTCGGGTACCCGAACCGGGAACCGAACCCAAACCGGAGGCATTTCGGCAAAATTACCCGAACCGAGAACGGGTGTCCAGGAACCGGAAGAACCGAGAACCGGGTCCAGGAACCGACCGGTTCCGGTTCCAAATAAAGCATTGGATAGAATTGCTAATTGAAAGTTTAATTTAAGTTTAAAGTTTAAACTTTGAAAATTTGATTGAATTTTGTCAAAAATTGTCTCGACAAGATCGTATTGTAAAATGCACACAGTTATTGCTAGGGTTGTGAAACGAGCATATGATCGAGCATATTCTCGAGCATATCCTTGAGCAGATTGGTCAATTTCGAGCATATGCTCGGCCCACAGTCAACTCTCGAAATAGAAACCAGTTTAACTGTACAGTTAAATGTACGCCACAGTAACATTTCGCCTCCCAAGCGTAGTAATTGCCCGAATCGACTCAGAATTTATTGCTGAACACGATAGTGCAAAATTTTTTTGAAAAAAAGTTTGTATGAGATGGTGAAAACCCCTCCTGAAAGTAGGCTGTTTTTGGTCACCATCAATCACCTGAAATTTTGAGAAATTTTGATAGTAGTCACCAAAATTTCTATTTCACCTAGGCGTAAAACCACTCAAAGTATTAAACTGGATCATAGCTATCTATTGAGCCCAAATTTGCATCAGAGTGATCATTTTTTCACAGAGAATTTACGATTTTCCCTCAAGATCCAGTTTTGGAATATCCTGTTTTCGACACTAAAATGGCCAGAACTCTGCCTTTCGAATCACTTCTAGCTAAATGATCAATAGAACATGAAAAATAAAATCTTGCGGTTATTTTGCACTAAAAACAGCAATAGTTTATCATAAAATTGAGACAATTATGCAAAATCAATTTATAAGTTGTATTTTTTTGTATGGCTATTAAGTTGCCATTACCCGCATAACCCGGTCGGGTACCCGACCGGGTAAAATGCTACCGAACGAGAACGGGTCCGTTGAAAAGCCGGTACCCGGGACCGGTTGAGCCATATTACCCGACCGCGTCCTACCCTAATATTGACACTTCCAACATTATTTCATATCTCGGAAACCAAGTATTATTTTGAATTTCTGTTAATTTATTCAAATTGATGAGGAAATGTCGCATAACAAAGTGCTTCAGGATAAAATTTTTGGCGCTACTCGGTTATAACCCCCTAAAGTGCTCCTCGAGAATACCCCCCCCAATCCTAGGAGCTACTCGGTTATGCCCCCCCAAATCAAGATTTTTAGGAAATGGTCAAAACTCATTTTTAAGTAATATTTTTTGCCATAAAAGGACAGAAAAGCAATTTAAATAGGGTTCAAGAGCTGTATTGGGAGGGAAGGGACAAAACAGGAGCTACTTCTATAGAGCCAATAAGTACCAAAGATAAGTACCAAATGATTACCGAGTAGCGTCATAATTTAAGCTGAAAATGGTATTTTTTAAAGTACGAAAAATTTCACAAAAAGTACCACGATCTGTCTTAAGTAGAGGTGTGCACGGGATCGCGATCCCTCCCGAACGGGATCCCGATTCCGACGATTTTGGTGCTGAATCCGATCCCGAATCCCTCCCGTTTTTTTGAAAATCCCGATCCCGAAATTTGCCAAATCCTGATGAGCATTTTCAAAAACATTCTTAACAGAAATATTTTCATTTTCGCATGATTTTGCGGTTTTTTAAATTTATTTTTTTCTTTTTTTGAACAGATTTTGAATCTGACAGGTCCTGCCGATTATTCCATGAGCTTAATTATTTTTCGCTCTGTACTACTGCAATTTATGCGAAAAGGATGTCTCAAAAAATTCCACCGATTTTTTGACGTGGTGATATTTTTCTAGCAAATTTTCTGTAAATATTCTCCTATAAAATAAAAAAACACTATTTTTGCTTCATACCCCTCTACTAGGTAGGTCCTGGTTTGTAGATAGCCTCTTGAAAGGTAAAATCTAAGTCTCAGCGGAAATACTCTGTATTTTGCCTGCTTACTCATGGACTCGACAGATCGGCAAATCCCAAAATTTTGATCGGGATGCGACTTTTTTTTACGTAATCCGATCCCGAACGTTTTTTTAGTCCCAATCCCGATCCCGAAATTTCCTCCGAGGCCGAATGCACACCTCTAGTTTAAGTTCCTTAAAAAGAAGTTAAAGTTAAAAAGGAGGGCCAGAATGTACTGTTAACTGTGAATGAACAGTTAACTGTGGATGTATTGTTAGTTTAAATGAACTGTTAACTGTAGTTTCCTATTTCATATCTCTACTTCTGGTTATTTTATTCTCGACGATGTTGTGAATCGCTCTTATTAAATGCAAGATCTCAAAGACAATATTAAAAAATATTTTGATATTTTTATTGACGATATTTGAAGTTTGTTGAATAAAAATTCATTGATTGGAGATATTTGGAAATGCCCGAAAATTTGGGAAATGCCCAGGCATATGCCCGGGCATATGCCCGATTATTAAATGCCCGGGGCATAAGACAACCCTATTTCAAACACTAAATTCGTGTTTTACATGTTCCCAGTTCTTAAGTACACTGCCTCAAAAGTTTTGAGTCAAAACTTAAATTTACCGTCAGATTTCAAATTCCGCTCGGGACATAAACATTTGGAATTTTTCGTTTTAAATATTGGTGATGGTGGATTTAGCCTGATTTAAGGTGCATTTTTGTGTTCAAGCATAATTTTCTGCCAGGTAGGGTAGGTAAATGGCCGTTTAGGTGGGTAGGTAGCCAGATAGGATAGTTAAGTGTTCAGGTGAAATCTCTACAGTCAAAACTTTGATATAGTGCACACCCTGAGACCATGTCAGGTCTACGTAAACTAGGCCTCATAGGCGAGGGTAGCGAGATAGGCGAGGATAGGCAAGGCATAGGCGTATTCAGGATTTCTGACGGGGGGGGGCTAAAAGGGCTAAAAATCCTGACGGGGGGGGGGCTAAAAGACAAAAAAAAGCTAAATAAGGCTAAAAAAACACAAAAAAAACCTGACGGGGGGGCTATATCCGGCTAGACCCTAGTTTATTAGTATTTTATATGCCGAAAATTTGTGTTGCGTCTTCGACGCAAGTGATGTCTAGAAAATTTCTTCACTTTCCCAGTCTGGGGTTTCGTGGCCTATTGGTTAAGGCATTTCCCTGCGGATCCAAAGGATTGGATCAAATATCCCTTCATCCCCCCCTTTTTCCAATTCATGAGCTGTTGGCCGTGACCGCTCGAGACAACTTGGCCCATCTCCTTGGGCTGCAGACTCAACCGTAATAATATCTCTCATCGAAGGGGGGAGAGGCGGACGAACAGGAGTTGTGGTTAAAAATATTAAAGTTTGATAAAGACTACACGGTATTCTTTCATTCATAGAACTATTTCGTTGTGCACCTCGAAGCGTTAGATGTCTAGGTTTGACAGCCAACACTCCGACTAATCCCACTGCTACTACTTTAAATGACTTTTCATTAATCTCTAATTACCAGAAAAACTCTTTCAGCTTTAAAAGGTGAGTGTGCGCATATATTTTGTCTATGCCTAGGCTTAGTTAAAAAGCAGACTTACTTTACTTAACTTTGAGCATTCATTTAGTTTCCCTTCCGTTTTCTAATTACTACACGTTTAAGTGTTCTTTCGCAATTCCCCCTACCCATTCCCATTCTAAACTTTTGCCATTGTTGTTTTTCGAAGTAGCAATTAAGAACACCCTGACTAATTATAAAACTGATTTGCAGACTACTCTGAAACTTTGGTTAAATCCCTAGGATTTCTTTTGCTAAGCATGTTCTACCAACAATGGTTCAAGCTCACGACCCTAGCCGTGAGATAAAAGATCTGAAGATCAGCAGAAGATCAGAAGATCAGCGAACTATGCAGGTAGTGCAGGTGAGCATTTTGTTTGCAGGGGTTCTTTTTTTTCGGTCCAAAACAGAGACTTTAAAAACACAGGCATTTAAGACTTTAATTTTTTACCAATTTTATGTTCTTGCCTTTCCGAATTTCACCATTCTAGCATTTAAAACCCGTATTTCTAATTTAAAATGTGTGTCGCAATAACTCCACATTTTTTCTAATTTTCATTAGATTTTTTTTGAATTAAATCCCTTGCTTTCATTGTCATTTTTCATGTTTATTTGTAGAAAGTTGGGTTTCCCATTCCCATCTCATCTGTGTTTGTCTGAACGAAGCCACATTTTTACCACTAGCTTTCGCCAACCGTTTACAAAAATCAAGGGGGAGGGAGGATGTTGATTTTTACACAACTATATGTCTAACAATAAAATAAATTTAATTACTAAAAATTCAATTCGATAATTTGCTCACCAATATTTTTTTTGCATTTTCTAATATTTGGCACTCATGTCGTTTAGCCCCCCCCTTTTTTTTTTAATGTTTTTAATATTTGGAGTTATATGATTGTTATGTAATATCTGTGTGTTGTCATGAATGAAAGTGAAAGATATAAAATAAAACTAAAAACTGAAAAAAATCAAAAAATAATTGAAAAAGAGGGGAAAGGGGATTATGAGACATGAGTACCTAATATTTTAACGACTAAAGTCAATGTGGGCCAGAAAATTCAGTAAGATCAAAAGTCTGTGCCTTAAAAAAATAAGAATAAACATTATCTTTTCACATTACTGTCTTCTTGAGATTATCCGCTGCTTCGAGTAAACTTAAATTTTACACCAACTTTATGTTCTTAACCTTCGAAATTTCACCATTATAGAATTTTAAAAACTCGTTTTTTCAATTATAATGGTTCACTATGCCAAAAATTTATTGAGTCAAAAGTTTAACCGGAGGCTGAAAAAAGAACAAAAGAGAAGATAACCTAAGGTTGGAGTGAAGGATCACATCATCGACAACATTATAAACCGAAAGCATTATGATTCTAAACACTTTGAGCTCGATACCTCTCAAGATACCTCTCAACTTTGAGTTTAATCAAACGTTTACAAACCATTTCGAATATTTAAAAAAAGAATCAATTTTTCACTTCACATTCTTTGTGCTTTTCAATGAATAAGAAAATATTTTTGTTAAACGAATGCAAATTTCCATACACTCACCAACACTAATTTCAATGTTACACACTACAGGACCGACTGTCACAACTGTATGTTCGCTACAGAAACTCATGCGCTACAAGATGGCGCGAATAATGTCACGAGTCCTAAAGTTGTGAACAAAAATTATATCAACTTGCATGATTCTATTTTTGCAGTTTCGAAATAGAATTTTTGTTACAAGCTTCTGAAGTTAAATTTTATACTACAGTTTAGTTGACTTTTTGTCTGCCAAAGCAAAAAATTAATTTTTGTTTACTAATATTTATGCTTGTTACCTGCTCTTAAAGACCAAAAAGGAAAGTGCACAAAATTTGGACTTAGCTAATAGCTGCTTTAATTGGTTTGTGCATTCACCTTTAAGGCTTCCTACTGATTCCATAAACAGCTTCCGGCAATGATAAAAGTGGCTTTTTGGAGCACGATCATTTTTTCATTTTCAAAGCAAGCTTCTACAGTCTGTCAGCGTCAAAGTTCACCTATACATTTGTGTAATTAGCTAACCAAAGATCTTAAAACATTCAAAAGATGATCATGGATATATGAGGTTTAATGCTAACTCAAACTCTTATATTATTATTAATAACTTTAATTATTTTATATGAATTACTGACGTTAGTAATTTATATATTAACACTGTCAAAGCCAAGCGTTCCAAGCGTTTGGCTAGACTCAGAATTTCATGAGGAAATGATGGTGCAAAAATCCAGGCAAAAACGTGGTTTTTTGCCCTCAACTAGGCATTTTAAAATTGGTAAAATTAGGCATCTGAATTATAGTGGATGTTTAACTGGTTTTGGGTGGTATTCATCAAATTATTCACTCTACATGAGCGTGTAATAGCTAAAATGTTGGGATGATCTGAGATTTCTAAAAAAGTACAAACTTGACAGTATGTAAGGTTAACCAAGGTTTAGAGAATCCGTTTGTATTCACGAAAACGTTCATAACTGGTTGCACAGATGTAATCTACAGTCGAACCTCCCGATAGTGTACACCCCAAAGTTCGTTCCCGCCTAGGGTCCGACACTTTTTTTAGCCCCATTTTTTCAAATTTTTCCCATTTCTGTTTTGACAGTCTGGTCGCAAATATCGCAAGGATTCCGATTTTGCCGATCGTTTTTTCATTTGCCTATATATTTTTTCTCTAAAAAACAAAACTCCCAATAGTGTACACCTTATTTGGCTCTATAATGTGTTCGTGGAACTCCCAAAAAAATTTTGCCTTGGTCCCCTGTTGTTTTTTTTTCGTATTTTTTGAAAATTTGTGCCTTGGTCCCCCTGTTGATGTTGTTTTGATATTGGTCCCCCTGTTGATTGGTTTTGATATTTTTTTCAAAAGTCTTAAAAAGTATCAAACACAGTATGTGAGCCCTTGTCCATTTACTACGGCCGACCCCTAATTCAATGGAAGTTCACCTTTCTGTCCACCGTAGTAAATGGACAAGGGCTCACATACTTTAAAAAAGGTTTTTGGCTGTTTGATACTTTTTAAGACTTTTGAAAAAAAAATCAAAACAAATCAACAGGGGGACCAAGGCACAAATTTCAAAAATTACGAAAAAAAAACAACAGGGGGGACCAAGGCAAAATTTTTTTGGGAGTTCCACGAACACATATAGAGCCCCTTATTTTCAAAGTGGTGTACACTATGGGAGGTTTTGCCTTTTTAGAAGAAAAGTATATAGACAATGAAAAACGATCGGCAAAATCGGAATCCCTTGCGATATTTGCGACCAGACTGTCAAAAACAAAATGGAAAAAATTTGAAAAAAGGGCCTAAAAAAAGTGTCGGACCCTAGGCGGGAACGAACTTTTGGGTGTACACTATCGGAGGTTCGACTGTACTCAAACGAATCATCGCATATAGTAGCGCAACTGCAAAGCTCCAAATTAAAATAAAGAAATTTTGTGTACTGCTTAAAATATGCTCGATCATTCAGGTGGAACAGAAAAAAATCAGAAAGTATTAAAATCATTTTCACGTAAAACTTTTTTTTTCACTAGAAATACTTTAAATTCTGACAACGTTTTCTTGTAAATCGTGCTTAACGTGGTCGATTTGCTTATAAAACTGCTCCTAAAACTTATAATTCATTGTCAAAATTAAATTTCTGCGCGGGACAAAATATATTCAAATTCAATTAAAATTAGGAAAAATTCACGCTCATGTAGAGTGAATAATTTGATGAATACACCCAAAACCAGTTAAACATCCACTCTAATTCAGAAGCCTGATTTTACCGATTTTAAAATTTTGGCTGACGATAAAAACCAAGTTTTTGCCTGGGTTTCACACCATCGTTTCCTCATGAAATTCTGAGTCTAGCTAAACCTTTGGCACGCTTGGCCTTGACAGTGTTAATAAACCTAACTTTTTTGTTTTGCAATAAATACTTTGACATTCTTCTCTTCGCAGTTCTGACTGAGTTATTACTTTGCGTTGAGCCACAAGCTAACACTGTTCTATAATAAACTAATTTAAAGTAAATCGCAAGAAAATTGAGAGAGAAAAACGAAGCAGACGGGATGCAAAAATAAATGAATTCACACATACACACACCAAACTTGCTGGCATTTGAATAGACCAAAGTGTGTGTGTGCCTGCCTTATACTACTAACGTTTAATTAATTGAAAACTCAAAGTACTCCAAAAATAACTTTTTTACACAAACTTTTGAAATAAAGTGCATAGGTGTCTGCAGTTGGAGAGTGCGCTAATTGCTGGATGAGGCTCAATGACGTAAAAGAGAGCCAAATCACAGGGATTTCGGTAAACCCTAATATAGCTATAGTATTTTCAACTCTCAACTTAAGAAAGTTATAATTTTTCTTAGTTTTTTTTTCAAAAGTTAGCTTGGTTGCACTGCTGTTTTAATTAGGGCATACATTGTTTTATACATGAATTTCATTTATTTTTTTCGTTTTGCTTTTGGCTGATGACATACGGTATACCGTATCGAGTTTTTTTTCTTATAACTTGTTCACTAGTAAATCACCCAAAAACCAACTTTCATTGGCTTTCGACCATTTTGGAGTGAGATTCTGAGTGATCAAAGTTATATACATGATTACCGTATTTCTTCTAATTGCCGCACATGTGCGCTTATTTTTCAATCACCAAATCGGAAATTTCTGAATCGATCTCGAGATTTTCGGTGCTCAACCAAGATCTGAAAAGTGGAATCGGTAGAGCTCGTAGGAGTTAAGAAAATGAATCAAACAGCTTTGTAAAATATTTACTCTGCTCCGAGATATAAGTCCTCAAAGTTGGGGGTGTGCGGTTATTAGAGACTGTGCGGCAATTAGAAGAAATACGGTATATTCAAGTTGGACCTCCAACTCAAACTCGAAGTACGTGAACATTTTCAAGTTAGAGTTCGAGTTCAGATGTTTGGCTACATGAACATCCTTGATCTGAACTTTAACTCGAACACGAACTCGAAGCACGTGAACAAGCCATAAGAAAAATAGTGACTGAAGTCGAATTATCAATCTAGTAATAATACAGGGTGTCCCAAATATATGGACTTTTAAACTGCCACAACTTTTCTTATACGCTGTTTTTCAAACAGCTGATCGACTTAATTTGCCATGGAAATTTTTTCTGGTATATAATGTCAAAAACACATTTTTTCATGGTTCCCCTGTGGTTTGGTCCTACCCGTCCAGAAGCCACAGACCAAGACTCAAACCGCAGGGGGACTGAGTAAAATCGTGTTTTTGACATCATATACGGAATTTTTTTATCGCAAATTGAGATATATCTCATAAAGATTGTGTAGTGATGGACAAAAAAAAGACTTATTTACCTTTTTCTGTATTTTTCTCCCAGTACCATCACTAATTTGACAATAAGAGCAGTGCGTATGTGTAAACGTAAGAACCATCTCTTGCAAAATGGTATGCATTATCATTCTATTGACCTAAAAGATCAACTTTTTTAACTGTCTTTTTGTCCCTTCTGTTAATTAAATTGACTTTAAAAGGGTGCAGAACTGTTGCAGTAAGCTTTTGAAAAGTAAGTCGAGTCTTGATAGACTGCCACCTCGAGCAAAATAACGCTGGCCAGCAAAAAACAAGGAAATTTTTTCCCGATATTAGACGTCATCCTTTTTAAATGGCTACTTCCAGATGATCCCGTCCAATAAAGTTACCCACAATAAACCGCTGCCTAACATATTTTGCAAAATTTGTCAAACTCCTGCCAAATTTTCTGGTTTTTTAGTTTGCATCAGTCTTTTCTTTTATTATTCCAGACTAATGCATTTGATGACGCCTCTTATCCGAAGAGAAAGTAAAAAAAAATCCAAAGCCAACTTGCAAACTTTCCCCGATTGTTTAACCGATGATTATATTTTGTTTGAATAAGGAGTCATTATGTCGTTGGTCGACTGTAATCATAGAAGCCAGATAAAATTATACCCACAATTAAGCGTTGTTAAAGTGGCGTGCTCGTGCTTTCCAAATTGGTAACCGCCAATTCATAAAATGTTCCCATTCATTGAACTTCTGTGCGGATTTTTCAGCTTGGTTTCTAACGAAACTTTACCTAAAATTAAATTCTAGGCTTTGTTTTGTTAGAAACCAAGCTGAGAAATCCGCGCAGAGTTTCAATGATTAGGAAAAAGTTGAATTGGCGGGCATGAATTTTGAACGCACAGGCATGCCCCTTCAAACTGACATCCATAACGGCACTCCACTGTTCACCTATAGCTGTGAATATTTTAACTTTTTTTGAAATTATTAGCCGATGAAAGTGCCAAATATAGCCGTCAAATTAATATGCCGTGTTCTCTTCAATAGAACCACACTCTCTAATAGAACCACACCCCTTAACATTCTCTCAAGCTGCGCCAATGGCCGTCTACCTCCAATGGATGGTCGAAACCTGAGAGAATATCTCGAAGGAGCTCATCGTTGAGTCATTCAAATCCTGCGAAGTTTCCAATGTCACCGATGGATGTGAGAACGACACCATCCACTGCTTCAACAAAGTTGGGCCGGTTCCGAATGATCGAGGCAAACTGAAGCTAGAGCGTGATGAGAAGAAGTTGGCTGAGCTGATACTAGAGATCGATCTCGAGGAAAAAGAAAATGTGTTTAATAATAGTGATATGTCTCTAGAGTGTTGATTAGTTTTGTTGTAAAAAAGAATTTAGGCGTGTATGCTGCAATACTTGGAAATCTTGTGAGGGTTGAAAAATAGAACCACATTCTCTATTAAAAGAACACCCTCAAAGGGGTTGAAATATAGAACCACATGTGTTCTATTAGAAAGAATACAGTATGTCAAAAAAATTTAAAGTAAAATAGACATTAGAGACACATTAGAGGTATCTTTTGGTTTTTTTTAAGTTATCCTACTTTTCCAATTAATGAACAAATAAAGTTCAGGAAGCTTTTAGTTCGATGTAGAATGGTTCATTGAGTGCCAAAATATGGTAAACTCAGTTTAATTTTCAACTACACTAAAATATCTTTATATCATACTCTCTATATAGCAAAGCTATTAACGGCACATTCTGACAGGGCGGGGTCAGTTTGTGACTCCATAACCGGGCTATCAGTCTGACTTAATTTATGAATGCGCCCTAACATTTAACACGTGAAACCCCGATGAATCTACTTGTGATGATGTGAAACACGTGGACCTTCCTGTATAATACCCCTACACAATGATCCGTTTTCGTCCGCCTCCGCACTTTAAAATACAGTATAGAAAAAGCAATGAAATTTATTTCGTATGTGCATTTAATGTAGTTCGCAATGTAGTCCGCAATGCGGACTGCTAAATGCATATACGGAAACAAATTTCATCGCTTTTTCGACCCTAGTAGCGAATACCCCCCCAACGATTTTCACTTTTTTTACTTTAGTAAAAAGTACCCAAATTTATGTCGCAGACCCCGGAAAATGTGCGCAAACTTTTCATTAGTCACAACTTCCGTACGCTGGCCTACCCCAAGCCTAAGGGCTAAGCCTAAACTTGTTGTTTGCAAGGTAGTTACAGCAATTTTAAAGGTCGGATGCTTGGGGGGGGGGGGGGTATTCGTTAGTAGCGCCACTTTTCTATACTGTGCTTTAAAGTGCGGATGCGGACGAAAACGGATTATTGTGCACGTGGGGTAAAGGGTCGTTTTTTGTTGATGTCTGACAAAATGGGGGGGGGGGTTGGTCGAAAAAGTCCACCGAGGACTCTTTTTCACGAAAAAGAGTCGTGTACAAAATACAGTTGGATACCCACATGTTTTAAGTGGTGCTCCATGATTGTTATATTACTCCCAGGTAGTGTTTTTATGGCACCGGCGTGCCAGTGAGACTGTTTTCAATAGTAAGTCTCTTAGTGAGGATATTTTGGCCGGCTCAGGGCCAAAATATGTCAAAGTAAGCTAAAATGCGGCACCGGCTCCCAATTGTTGAAAATGAGGTCTTTTTGATCCTACCGGTGCGAAACCGCTGCACAATGTTCAGAAAACTGACTTCAAAAATGAATGTGCCGCCTAGCTCAAAATGACCAGAAATACCTATTTTCAACATTTTGGAAGGTAAAAAATGCTTAAAAATGTTTTTACACGTTGGTCGGCACATTTTAGCAAAAAGTTGTTTGACAGCCGAAATTAGGGGGGGGGCGTAATTGTTTTGCTAATAAACTCTCATCAATGAGATATTTTCGCCAATAGCTTCTTTTTAAAGTACTTTTATACCTTTGTCAAGCAAATTACCACTCATTTTGTAGCTTATCTTACTGGTTACAAAATGATTGGTGATGGACCTGACAAAGAATAAAAGTGTTTTGAGAAAAGAAAATATTGGCGAAAACATACCATGGGCGAAATGATCTCATTGGCGAAAGTTTTATTGAAAAAACGGTTACGTCCCAAATTTCCAGCACCAGCACTGGTGCCGGTGCCAGATGTCGGTGCCGAATTTTTTAAATTTACAACACGGCTCCCAGGTTCAAAACATACCAAAATGACCGCAAGGAATTCAGCTCTCGCATTGTTATAATTCTAGTCGGTTTTTATTTGAAATAGTATATGCTGCTTTTTATTCTACTTAGTATCTGTCTTGTTAAAAATGTATATTCTGGGTACATTCATCTCTGCAAATATCATATTAAGGGTGTAGCCATTTATACACCCCTTTGCACTACTTCTATTACCACTTTTTCATGCATTCATTCATATAGATACCCTTTTAACCGTTCTTTTCCCTTCGGGCTGTTCGCACTTAATCATTTTTGCAAGTCGATCTCCTAAAAAAGTATTATTATATTGACTTTTTAGGTTATAGGCTTTTTATTTTGCAGCATTTTTTTTAACAAACAAACGTCAACATTTTTTGACTTGCTCTACCTTCAGTCATTTATTTATTTGTCAAATTGTGAGTTTCAAAGCCTATGAGTAGCTCACCAAAAAATATATGTGCATCCCGGAAACAGAGGGACCGATGTGCTTTACCTACTGCATCTTAGAGAACACCCAAGCAACAACTCGTTTCTCATCCAATAGTAAAAAGTGTTCCTTAAAAAAGTTCCTTTTTCTCTTCCCTTCTCCTCCTCCTCAATTCTTTTTTGCGAACACAACAAGTTTTTTACCTCCTGCCTGCTCTCTGTTAGTGACAGGCTAATATAGCAGAGCAGAATGCATGGATGGATGTATGGGAGCTCTCTAACATTCCTCTCTTTTTAACCTCCAATAGCAGTTTTTCGATGTAGCAGTAGGTACTGTGGAGAGCTGGATTATTTGGCTCTTTAATTAGCTACTTGAATGTGAAAACGATGATGATGTTATGCTTTGTAGTTTAGAAATTTTCCAAATAAAAAAAATCTATTTTTAAAAGATTCAGTCTTTTGTTATAGCATTAAAAGACAGTATTTTAAAGCTCGGAGCACAAATTTTGAAAGGTAATTTTGCAATGTTGCTGCAAACATGACAACTTTTGGCCCAACTTTATTCTGCTGCAAACAGCTGTTTTTATTTTTATTTTAAAATTTGCGTGCCTATCAAGTTTCATGGTCCTTTAACAATACTATGTTCAAATCCTATCTTTTTGAGGTACCTTATAACCTCCCATGGGCGATTAATTTTCAACCTCTGAAAAAAGCCTTTACTTTATAATACTTATCAAAAAATGAATCTTTAGCCATGAGCGCTATGTCCTCATAACTATCTCTCACTCTCTGATAATCTGCTACGCTCTAACAAACCCCACCCTCTGAGGAGGTTTCAAAATAATTTTCCATGCGTGATTAATGGAGTTAATACGATAAAAAGAATTTTTTTTACTTTGCCCATTATTTATTATAAAAATCCTTTAATTTTATCTTTCTTCTCAAAGATTTTAAAATTAAAAAAATAGACATAAATAGTATCTATAATAGATTATGCTATATACATATGAGTGGTGCGTGGGATTTGACACTAACTCAAAAAACCAGACTTTTATAATTACTTCGGATTTTGTATACTTTAATTACTGCCACTTTTGCCGGAAACATCTTATGCGCCACAAAAAAACTGAAGTTCTTGTCTTTTCCTCCATTTCCAAATTTCCTGCCAACATTTATTTTGTCGTCTCAAACAATTTCATTTTACCCTCCTTTGCTCCAACCCCTGCCTCAAACAAACTAGTGAAACAAAAAGAACGAGAAAAAATGTCTGGCTCACACATTTCTTCAGCCCAAAGATCAGTAGCTGTTTGTGTCTCCAGTTCTCTAACTGACAGCCAAGAGTGGCGGCCAGGCTGCTGTCCCAGCCAGCAGCCCATTTTTCCTCTACTCTCTCGTTCGTCTATTTTTTGCAGCAGCAGCAGCCGCGGTGTGTTCTGTCTAATGCCGAGACCAGCCAAGGGTTCACTTTTTGCTTTGGATGTCTAGCTTTTTTTAGCGCTAGTGTTGACTACCCATTTTTTACTCAATGCTGTAAATAAAGCAGCCGGCAAAGGCAGTCAACTAAAAAAAACTAGTTGGAACTATAAATTTTAGAAACTATTTTAGAAACTTATTTGTTGTCTCCAACAGCTTTTTTATATTTTTTCCATCTTTTTAAAGGTCCCGTAAAGGAGTGCTAAAAAAGCCAGAGGGCAAAGATTGGTGCACCCTAGGTGTGTCTATTTGTAGTAGTAGACAGGGAGGTGTGAATTTTCAATAGTAATAGACAGCGACCCAAATGGCATTAGCACAGCCACCACTACTCCTATAATGGTTGGAAAAGTAGCATGTAATTTGTAGGCTTCTTATCTATCATCCGATTATTACTCTATCAGCTTACTGTTTTTTGGTTGTATGAGAGCAGACATTTTTTAATGTATTTATTAAAATTCATCAAATGCTTATCCATGCCTATTTATTTATTTCTTGAAATTTTTTATATAGGATACAATTATGAATTTGTCATTATTGTTTGGCATTTTTATAATATCTTTTTGGTTAAATGTTTTAAAAGTATATTAAAAAGCGGAGCTACTAGCAAATATACAACCAAAACCCCACAGCCGACATCGCGGTAACTACCTTTTGTAAAAACAACTTTAGGAACAGGACTTAGGCTCAGGGGTAGGCCGCATACCGACGTTGTGACCAGTGTTGGGACCTCGTACTTGGCTCGTACTTGATACTTTGTATTTACCCTTCGAGAAATTCTTCTTTTTTCTAAAAAGTTTTTCACTAGACGGCTTCAGAACGTCCACAGCTACATTTTTACAAAAAAATATACCTGTGTCAAGATTATGAAACGTTTTATATTGATATTTTAAGTGCAAGTACAAGTTCAGGTACGAGCGCTCGTACTAATATCTTACGCACCTTTTCCGGGCTCTGAGACATATATTTGAATAAGGGAAGCAGATAGCAGAGAATAAGAAACAGGCCTGTGACGACCCGATAGCTCAAATGGTTGGAGCACTGACTTGCAAGGAGAATATCGAGGCATCGCACTTTTTGCCAGGCCTGTACAGAAGCCGTAGGCGGCCACAGCATGTCTCAATTATTTCATTTTGCAACCCGACATTAGCGGCCCGATATATGCGGATGGTCCTTAGCGGACTAGACTTTAGCGGAAGTGACGTTTGCGAACATTTTTTTACACTGCTTTTTTTACCTTAAAAATATCCGCAAATGTGGTATCCACCAAAGTTGTGTGCGAGAATGTTGCACCCACGTAAAAGTCGCGTCCGCAAATGTCCATCCGCATTTGTCAGGCCGCAAATGTCGCGTCCGCCTAAACCGTGCATCATTGTCGCGTCCGCCAATCCATAGGCGCAAATATCGCCTGGGGCACTGGCTCACGCTTATTTTTGGGTACTTTTTAGCAAAGTTTGAAAAGGAAAAATCGCTGGGTAAGTGTGTAAAAGAGCGTCTTAAAGAGCGTCTTAAGGACCTACATTGTTTGTTCCGCTCAAAAAGTTTATTTATTACCGTAATCTACCATCGGCTTACAAACACTGAATTATCCCCAAATACCACAAATAACATCAACCAAATTTAAAAGTGCAAAAAGCAGAGGGTTGGTTGTAGGTGAATGGCACTCAGGTAGTGTTACTTACACCCAACCAGACATTGCCAAGCTACTCTTTATGGTTTTTAATAAGCAAAAGGTGTTGCAAAATGAGTTGTCGTTTGCAGGATTAGCTGCAAAAGTACAATCTTTTTGTTAGGCTTTCTACATTTTACTTAGACAGCTTTGCTACCAAATCAAAATTTCAGTTTTTATATAAAAGATCAAATCTTCACAGAATTTTTGACCCCGTATCATGATAAGGACTGTAAGAGTGTTAAAAACCAAGTTTTTGCATGCTAAAATTATCCATCCGAATCCCCTCTCATCTACTCTCCAGATCAGCTAATAAAATAAAGTAGACCATTGGCTTCTAAGGTACTCACATTCCTAAATTTAAAAAATATATACGAAAAAGTATAAAAAATCAGGATTGAAATAGAAGAGTTTAAAATTGACATTTTTTAAAATGCTCGAATCTTGTTAGCACTGTTCACCCCGTCTTATATTAAGTGTAAAAGTGTTGCAAACCAAATTTTGTTTGCATTATTAACCACCAAAGACCAGCCGTTGTTCACCCCATCGATGACTGACCTTTCTTCGCAATGCTAATCGATAAATGGAATTGTCTGCCTCCAATCTTTGTTCTTTCCTTTGTTTTGTATGGTTAGAACAAGAATGTTGGGAGAGTTTTAGTTAGTGCTTACCCCTTGTTCCTTTTTTGCCAATTCGCATTTTTTGAAGTGCTGTTCCCTTCCTGTTCAGCATTATTTGAGGGACAACTTTTAAAGTCTGCTGCAGCATTGAAGGGACGATCGATATTTGACAATTTCCTCCTTTTTTGCCCTCTCTCTATCAGACACTCCCTCCACCCTTCCAACCAGCTCTTTTTTGCTTGTCTAGTAGAAAATAATAAAAAACGCCATTGAAAGAATGTTGTGTTGGTGGTGAATAAACCGCCTTGTTGAAAGTTTCGCTAAAAACTATCTGGTGTGGAGTGGAATGCAGCAGATAGACAATCTGTTTTGTTAAATTTCAAAGCATTTAATCGATTTTTTGTTGGTTAATTTGATTTTTCTCTACGTTCGAAAAAAAATTTGACGCTACTTGCATATACCCCCCCCCCAAATCAACTTTTTTAAAAGTGTTTTAAAACACCCTATATCGACTCAAAATCGCCTCAGGAGTTCAAAAAAGACATTATTTTTAAGTTCTGGTCAATAAAAAATTGAGTTTTGGGCACTTTTGAATTTCGACTTTTTACCTGTTTTATCATGTTTTGGTCACTGGAGCTGGGCAAAAAAAGGGCCTCTAAATGCGTTTTTTTCAAGAGTCTTGCTCGGAATTATGTCTAAGGTATGTGGGTGTGCGCATCTCAACCCGCAATGCGCACACCCACATACCTTAGACGCAAATCACTCGAAAGTGACTCTGGATGCATAAAATGTATGCATACCAGAGTTTATTTATGCGGTAGGCCCCAGTCAACAAAACTTTGTTCAACATCTTCCTTTTTGTTCAAAATTGGTCCCTTTTGGTCTATTTTCACCCTAATACAGCCTTAAATCCCTTCGAAAATGGTCAAAATGGGTACTTTTCGGTGGTCCAGAAACTCAATTTTTTATTGACCAGAACTCAAAAATAATGTCTTTTTTGAACTCCTGAGGCGATTTTGAGTCGATATAGGGTGTTTTAAAACACTTTTAAAAAAAGTTGATTTGGGGGGGGGGGGTATATGCAAGTAGCGCCAAAAATTTTAAGTAATTTTTTCAGAAACTGAATTGTAGGTGATTTCACATCGTATTTTAAAGTAATCAATATTTGAAGATGTCTCGATTTGCTGTCATTTTGATTTTTCCCGTTTGTTCTCACAACAAATAATAAATTTAATCGCCAAAGACTTAAGTTTACATTTTACAATTTTCACTTTTCATTAAATTTTCGATAAAATTTACAAATTTCCTATACTCTTAATTACCGTAAATTTTCTAATAAACCGACACCTTCTACTATGAGGACCTATATTTCAGACTAAAGAAATTTTTCGCAAAGCTGTTTTTTGTGATCTCTGAACCCGAGCCCCCCACGAGCTCTACCGATTCCACTTTTTGAATTTTAGATTCACACCCTAAAATCTCGAAATTGATTTCAAAAATTTTTTATTTTTGTGTGATTGAAATAAAACCGAATAGCATTTACGGTATCACATTAGCTACAGTTGACTCTCGTCTAGTACCAGCCAAACATCCATTATCAATATGTACAAATATATTTAATAGTCTAATTCAGACTTTTGCACAGTCAACAGAGAAATATACATCAAATATAACGTTTTGGTAAATAATACATCAAATATAAAATTCGAAATAACTGAATAAATTTTCAGTTGAGTTTCGACATAAGACACCCTTGTTACAAGATCATATGAATTTTATTTAAGCCGTCAACAACATTGTCCTAATAAGACCACTCTCATCGCACTGGTGACCAGACCTGAGGGGTCAACTGTGAATACAAATTTTTGTGTATTCTACAATATTTTATTCCCTTTACATATTCATATATTTTTTAACTGTTTTTGTTGGCTGAAAGTTTTTTTTATCAAGCCATAATAACTTTAACTCAGAAAGTTTTTAACTACTGAAGTAAACAAACAAATACCTTCTTTATGATATTCGAACACTTTTGGTAAAACGAACGTCAACTAGTAAGTAGTGCTGAGTTGTGTTCTTCTCCGCTCTTTCTCTCTGCTACTTTATTTCTAGTTGATAAGCGGGGTAAAGGGCTGACAGCTGAGCAGTTCTTTTTCTCCTTCATTCTACTTTTTTGGGGGCTATTGCTGCTGCTGCGGCTGTTGCATTCATCATTTTTATCTATCCCCTTCCCCATCCAACTGCCAGCTTTTTTTTTTCTTCCTCCTCTGGATTAAGAGGAGGATATAACTTGTATATTGAAACTTTTTCCTAACTTTTTTTAAATATTTAAATACCGTATTTTTCTCTTATATAGCTCTACGGGCTTTTTTTGCTTTAATTTGCTTTTTTTAACTTAAAAAAGAGCTATAAAAAATTACGTGATATATTTTAGAAAACACTATAAGTGTTCATTTAACAGAGTTACATCCGACTGTAACCATGCACTATCACGGGGATTTTAGATTTGCTGATCATGAAAATCACGAAAATTGTGTGCAATGCCCTCAAATAGCCTAAATTTTGCAACCTAAATTTTGTAAAATTGGCAAAAATCGAAAATAGGAGCTTTCGTGGCAGGACTCAAAATTCGAAACATGTAAGGATTAGGCAAAAAAGGACTATAAATTATAAACTTTTTACACTGCTAGTTTTTACACCAATTTTTCTGTGGTATTGCAGCAATTTAAGATTGAAAGAATGCGGAGATTCAGCGCTACAAACTGAAGAGCTACAAACTTGTTGGTGCGACATGGAACCTTGGAATTTTGACACACAATAACACGGGTTAAATTTTTCCCTTTTCACAGCTTTTACTTTTCATTGTGAATTGTTTTTTTGATTTTCACTTATTTTAAAATTAAATCCAGCGACTTTGTAGAGCGAGCTTTGAGCTATACGATGAAACTAATAACTTGACTTGAATATAACAAAATTTAAAATCTTCTGATGAAAATTTTTTAGTTTTGAAAGTATCCCCAGTTATAGAACTGCCTTATTAATCATGTTTGAAATTTTCACCATCCGTAGTTTTAAACTTAAGAGATAGCTGAAAGTTTAAGCTTTCTTTTGAGCTTAAAACTACGAATGATGAAGATTTAAAACGTGAGTAATAAGACAGTTCTATAATTGGGGTTATTTTTCGAGCACAAAAATCAGAAAACTTTGGCCCGCGCGGAATCTTCAATTATGTTCTATCCAAGACGAGTTATTGGTTGCATCGGATAGCCCAAAATTTGCGCTATAAAGTTGTTGGATTTAATTTTGAAATAAACAAAAATTTGAAAAAATTTGCAATAAGAACTGAAAGTTGTAAAACGGAGAAAATTTAACCCATGTTATTTTGTGTGTTAAAATTCCAAAATTCCATGTAGCATACACAATTTAACTGATCAGTTTGTAGCGCTTAATTTTAGCTTTCTTTTGCAATGCCCCAACAAATATTTCATAAAAAGTGCAGAGAAAGCTTAAATTGGCTTATTGTTTTTTGCCTAATTCTTATATGTTTGAAATTTAGGGTCTTGCCACGAAACCTTATTTTACCAATTTTCGCCAGTTTTACACACTGTTATCGTTTGGATGGTTAAAATTGCGCACAAAAACTGATATTATTAATGGCCAGGCCCTGAGCCTAAGCTTATATTGCTAGGGGATGGAGAGTTATATATTCCAGTTGCGCCAATAATTTTTGTACATCGCGTTAAAGACTTAACAGCCTTCTTATCAAACGAAACTAAATAAAGTTGTTTCGAAGTCAAATGAATAGGTAGACAACTTTTTGAAAACTCAGACACAGATGGCCAGACCTATATGATCGAGCCATACAGCCACATAGCCATATATATGTGTGCGTCAATCAATTGCACTCATCTCCATCCTTAATTTTTTTCAGTTACCCAAGCAAGCGCTTTGAATTTTTATTTTCTTTTTTTTTTGTCTTGAGCATTTTACAAAACTGGTGATAATTACTTTTTTTGTCATTAAGAAAGTAAAATTTGTTTTGTAGTAATTTTTTAGTCTCACTCTTTTTTAATTTAGAGTTTGCTTTGGGAGCAGGTGCTAAAGAATATATGGCATGATAACTAGCAGCAGACAGCTCTGGGACTTTTTTGGTCTTTTGGAAAAGGTCAAACACTAATGACTTTCTGTCTTTTAGGTTACTATTTTAAAATTCTAGAACAAATTAAATATATTCTTTGTCTTTTAGCAAGTACTGCTGTTACAAATTTTTTAGCTATAATTTCTAAACACACTACAATACTTAATCCAAAAAATCCCATTTATTTTTGGCTGTTGGATTTCTAATGAGTTTTTCGCCGATGTCAGAAATTAGCTTGTTTGCATTTGATTACACCTAGTATGTGCTCTCAATCCACGCCTTCCAACTTATTTTTGTTCACGAAACTAGATTCTAGTACTTTTAAACAGACCGGACCGTTCAATAAGAAAAAAAATACGGTACATTATACGAAAAGTGCTGAAAGTGAGGGAAATAAAAGCAAAAGGTTCAACTTTATAATCTTGGTAAAAAATTTAGCTTATAGATTTTAAGCTAAAAGTCTCCAATGTTGTAGTATTAAAAAAGTAAAAAGGAGGAGTATTTTTTATGATTTAATGAATTTCAAGCTACCGTTATAAAGCTGTTTTGAGGAGTACTCAATTAAACATCTATATTTACATCAATAGCAAAATTAAAAAAATTGGATTACTCTCCTTAAAGATCAAGGCAATAAAAGTTATTCATATGATTTAATAAAGGTCAAGCTTCACATGATTAGCTTATTTAATTTTCTAAATGTTACTTCCTTTTGATACTTGATTTATCTTTAAGGCAGCACTTGGCTGATATATTTTTAAGAATAAATAATACAATGAAGACTTATTAACTGTACGCATAGCATAGCTTATTTTAGCTATTTTGTAATAAGTCTAGAACCTAACGCTTGAAACTGATCCCGAAAAAATCTCATTACAGGACCATGGTTTTTGCGCGCAGCGGCATGTGAAAAATTTGAATTAGCGGGGACACTTCTCTTTGGTCTCGCACTTTACTCTTTCGAGTCGTTCGATGTAACTGCAAAGAGTACAGTGCGAGACCAAAGGGAAGTGTCCCCGCCAATTCAAATTTTGCACATGGCGCTGCGCGCAAAAACCATTGTCCATTAAAGACTGATATTAAAAATGTTAAAACGATAAAAAAATACAGTATTACTTCAAAAAAAGATATGTAACACAAAAATTTATTTATGCTACTTCAAAACAAGCACAACTATATTGCTGCCCAAGACTCACTTTCAGACTCAGGTTGAAATATTTTCTGTATCTAAAAGCTAACTGTAGTAGTATATGTAAGTGTGTTTGATATACCCTGCTGCATCTATCTGTCTTCATCACGAATCAGCAGCAACCCAGAGCAGCGACTCACTACCAGCCCATCCATCCAGTAGTCTAGTAAGCAACGCTGTGTTGATTCACGTGCCGCATGTAACGCAGACGTGTATTCTTGCCTAACCATTAATCGGCGCAGCGATAGATATTGCCAACAACCAATATGAATTCTGCTTTTTTCGCCTTTATTGATCCAACAAAATCACAGCGTTACTCTCTCTTTGCTTTTTTGCTTTGCATCATTATATTTTAGAAGATACCTACATATTTTTTTTATAAAAAATACTTTTTTAATTAAGTACTAAGATTTCTTTTCATAAATTTCTTTTTTTTTAATTTTTTATCTGAAGTTTAATTTTTTTAATAAGAGATTCTAAAAAATACGCTATCTGAGTAATTTTCCTGATAACAAAATAGTGTTTTAATCGACTCTCGATAAACTGGCATTTCTGGTGCTGGTTCACGCTGATTTCGTTAGGCGATTACGCTGACCTGCCAAAGCCCTGTCAGTGCCGTTTCATCAGGGTGACAGTCTATAGATAGCTGCCTTTTTAGATAGTTAAGCAAATTACCAAATTAGTTGTTAAAATTTTAAGAAAAGTGTCAATATCCAAACTTCCCTCTGAATTTTTTTTAAACTTACTCTTTACTAAACATAAATAAATATCTCATAGTTAATTGACAACTGTGTCGTAGACAACTAAACTTTCCATATTTCTGTATTTTTAAGCAATTAACTCTTTTTGTTTTTTGGACAACAGCTAATTTTTTTATTTTTGTATTTAGCGTGGCAAAAAATTAATTGCTTTGCTATAAAATTCTATTCTTTCTTGCAAGCTTTTGACTTACTTGCGTTTGTTTTAGCGACAGACTTTGTCAACTTTTCTCTCATAGTCCAAAAACGTTAATTGTTAATATAAAAATGTTTGATTATTTACACATTTTATTAGTTTTTGCAGGTATCAATTGGGTTCTATTTTACTTATTAGCCATATTATTGCTCGCTACTGCTTTAAACATGAAGTAGCAAGGATCGGCTTATTCTATTTGCTACATTTGTAAACGCTTTCTTTAGTATTTGACTTTTCCTGAACGGAGCACCTGGCTGACATTTATAAAATAATTAGTAAAACAATGGTTAGTTTTTTTTAACATACTTTTAGCTATTCTTCAGTTACAAAACCAAAAATTTTCGAAAAACTCCCAAAAAGACGCAAATAAAGTTTTGGGTTTCTTTCCTTAGTAAAAAATCGAACATTTGTTGCACCATTCGAATTCTTTGATGTAAAAAAGTAAAAATATAACGTCTTCATGACAAAAGAGTTCCATGTGATTTCGACATCGTTCTGATGCTCGTAAAGCCAAAGCGTGAAAAATAGGGAAGATGGCCGTCAAAAAGCAATCTCTTCCATGGAAATCGATACGGTATTTAATTGTTTAGTCTACAATGATAAAAAAAGGCTGCCACTTTAATAAATGCGTGACAAAGATTTAGCTCAAAATTGATATTTGACATAGTGCTATAATAATCCTAATCAAAGAAATTATCTATAAAAAGTTAGGGCAGACGTATTTATACAGAAGATGAGGCATCTTTCTAAAAATATCTGTACCAAGAGCGCACTTGGCTAATCTTGTCAAAAATCTGATTATCCCTTGCTTATCCATCTAAAGCTTTTTGTATTTAGTAGGATAATTAATTTAGACTCATTTCAAAGTCTTCGTTTAAACAAAAAAATAAGTGTCAAAGCGAGCTTTATATAAACAAATTGATCAAAAATATAAGTTTTATTGGTTCTTATCCTTCATCCGGGACACATTTTCTGAGAAAATTCAAGCCTCTATGATCACTACATTTTTATTAACCAAAGGCTGAAAACAAGAAAAAGTTCTTGGTCTTTGCCATCATCTTTTTGCTGTGACCTGCTAGGTAAAACTTTTGGTCAATGAAAATGTAGTGAATACAGAAGCTCAAGTTTTACTATAAAAGGTGGCCTGGATGAAGTAAAATACCATTTCTTCATCAAAAAAATAACTAAAATGTAACATATTAACATGAATATTCATTATAACGTTCCGTATTGTCTCTAATAGCGCGGCAGGGATCGAGGCCAAGACTAGGGGGGTCAACCACTTTTGTTGCATTTTTAAAGTGACGTAGAAAAAAAGTTGGAATTGAAAAATAGAGCGGCATGCCGCTCTATTAAAGAGAATACGGTAAGAGAATATAAGAGAAATAAGAGAATACGGTATTCAAAAGTCTTTGTGATAACTGAGTTTTGTAACGTGTCTCTATAATTGTTCGCGTCTCTCTTTTATTGTTGATTTTTTTTTGGCTATGCAATAACCTTTTGAAAAGCCAAAAAATTATCCCCCGTCCCCTATACTTATTATGTTGAAAAAAATCCAGATATAGCGATTTACAGAGCAAAGACAGAAGGTAGAGTTCAAACTCGAGTTTATCAAGAAGGGATCGACTCTTCAAACAAGTTTTACAGAATGAATCCGTAGATCCTCTTTGAATAAACAATGAAAAAAGTCTCGAAAGCAAGTGCCGTAGATGGCAATGGTACTGTAAATATTTTTTCGCTGTTCTAACTGCTAGTGGAAAAAATAAAGATGATTTTTACTTTATTGGGTGCAGCTGTAAAGTTCTCTTGAGTTTGTTAAATTGAGACTTGACTGTAATAATGCGCACGGGGGAGAAACTAAACGGAATACAGTACATTAATAAAGTGGTTTCACGAAAATTGTTCAAGTCACTAAATAGCAAAACTTAAAGGATCATTGTCGACAAAGACAATTTCAAATGTTTGAATGCGCGCGGGACACTTCTTTCCTACTGAAATATTCAGATTTTTTTTCGTAAATTAAAGAAGCAGAGCTGTATTGGGATTCGAACCAACTAAGAGCTTACGCTGCTGCTTTACCATTACACTACCTGCAACAATGCATCTTAAAATAATGTGCTGAAAATTATCGAAATAAAAAAAATATCCCGCGTGCATTCAAACGTGGGAAATTCTTGTTGGCGGCGACGGCGAAAGTCTTTTAATAAAGAAGGTTCGCTAAAAAAAATTATAAACTGGTGAACATCTGACCTTGACTTTTTAGAAATTCACATAAAAACGGTTTAAATTCGCAATTTGGATTCTCAGCTCTAGCAATTCATTAGCAAACTATAGCGAAATAAAATAGTTTCTTCTAAAAATTTACAGAAATATGCTGTACTTTTTAACTTTTATTTTTTGCAACAAGAATAAATTAAACAGCCATGAAACAACAATCGACAATTAATTTTATCGATAATTTTCTTATCTTTTCAGCTTTTGGAGCATTTTTATCAGCATTGTTATTGATCCCTGCATTTACACTCCATACTGTTTTCTCTAAAATTAGCCATGGCTTTTTTTATTTCCGATAAATCCGGTTGTTAATAAATTAGAAAAGTCTCTTTGTTTTCCTGAATACTCCATGTGCAACAAGCAAAAAACGATAGCGTATTTTGATCTCATTTGAAACACGGAGAAAACATTCTTTAACCTCATGCCTACCAATTAATAATAACCGTTCAGCAGCAAAAACAAAAACAAAACACCCGAAAAAGATAAGGAAATAAAGATTGATTAATGCAATTTACAGTTTGGAAAAGTTTTTTTGCACAGAAAAATCAGCTGAACACTTCCCGACCATTGGTCTTTTTATGATGAAGCTGGTGATAGTTGAGCTGTTAATTACTTAGTCTCTTACTGACTTAGTACCACTACAAGGGAATGCCATTGAGCTTAGCCAGCAAAAGGGCAATATAGCTAATAACTAAAGAAAGGGGCAAATCATATGTTTATTTCTGGCCTTCTTGTTTTACTCCGTGAACTTTGTTAGACCCTTTACTTGCTTGATTGCTTGTCTGCTGCTAATGTAGAAAGCAGATATTACTAATACTATAATTAGGGTTTATGGTAGTAAGAGCGAGCAAAAAGAATCCTCACAATATTACAACTCTGACTAATAACTACCTTTTTTAGTTCCAAGAGCTTGACCTGATCAACAATTTGATCCATGGCAATGTGAGCGGCAAGTCGTCCAGGACTCACCCCATATAACTTCGTCTTCTTTCTTTGGATCCGTCAACAATAACAATAATATTAACTCATCTGTTTCTCTTTCCAACAATACAGTCAATGGCACCAAAAAGATGAGCGAAAATAGCAGGACACCGTCCTTTGGTGGACCTCAAAATGTTGTTATGAACGGGTAACTTTTTAAACTCTATTAGTAATTTTAAACTTAGTTTGAAAATTGGTTAATTGTACCTGTCCTCATCTTAAGGATTTATGTCTGAGATGAGAGCAAAAATTTAGCATTGCTCTTGATGCTTGGTCTTTGGCATACCTCTATACCATCTTGGCTACCCCCAAGTTAATCACATTATACTCTTGGAGCTTTCCGTTTTCCTCTTTTGAATTTCAAAATTAGAACACCCATGGTCAGCTTTCTTTATTCTTTTAAAAATCGAGAGAACGTCTTTTAAATATAATTCAAAGAGAATCCTAAGAAGCCAATGAACCAAGGATCTCTAAGGAAAAATAACCCACCTTTTTTCACTCTTTCTTCTAGATTTAAACTAAAAATATAATAAATATTGTATAGACATTTTGCAAAAATGCAAAACGATTTTTCAGAACTCGAATGTCCTCAACGCCGTCCAGCCATAGCAGTGCAGATAGCATAGCGTCTCGACAGTCTTGCTCTCCCACTGCAGAAGCTATAAGCAACTTGCTGCTGGGAGGACACCAAAACACTTCCAATTCACAACTTATTGGCAATCAGCAGCAGCAACAACATGTCAGCAACGCAACAGCCATGTCTAGCAGCAATAATCATGCGACAGTCAGCCAAGGAGGAGTGTTGTCTGCAGGAGCAGGCAATAATAACCTACTGGATTTTAGTGTGTCTCAACTTTATGGAGGTGAGCTTTTACATAAGTTTTTTAGCCTGAGTCCCACCTGACTTTTTGCTAAGGGCAACCATATGTTGGAATGAACTCAAACATTTTTTCACTTATTTGTATTCCTAAACAACTTGTTTGAGTCCGTCCTAACGTACACTGGCTGAAAAGCGCCTAGAACCGTCCAAAAAAGCAAAACGCTTTCTTTGATAATTCTATAAATCTACTGCAATACTAAACCTATGGTGCACTAGTAAACTCCAAACCCAAGTAACCCTGTAGTTTCTCATTTTATGGTTAATTCGAATTTTCACAATTTTAAACAATGACTTATGAACTAATTTCAATGATTTATCTTCACAGAATTATGAATGTAAAAGTAAAATGTAAAAGTCTTCAGTTTATAAAAAAAAGTTAAATATTACAAATTCGCTACACTTTTGACTTACCATATAATTTGTAACGCGTTACCACATACCTTGGAAAAACCTGCAAAACATTCGTCAAAACAACCATCTCGTTCATCGTTATGATCTTTCTTCTCTAACATTTTTCTTTAAAAATTATGCTCAACTGTTGTTGTTGATAAGTTGCAAGGTGACTAAACCAGTTTGCCTGCCTTCTCCTACCATCACCTCAAGTGACAACGTTTTTTGCAGCCATTGCAAAACCAAACAAAATTCATTAAAAATTTGATGTTCGTTTTTCTCTTGCTTTCTTTGAAACTTGGGGAACACTAAATAAAATTGTGTGAGCCGTTTCTTTCATTTCTTGTGCTCCTCCGATCAGCACCAAAAAAGTCAAAGAGACAGTGGAAGAAAGACAAAAGAACACAAATGCATCATCCGCCCTTTTTCATGATTCTGTTTTTTGTCCGCTGACGGCTAAGAGAAAACCACATAATTTAAAAGAATTAAACTGGGTGCAACAGAAAATACACACCTTTTTATGATCTCTTTCTTTCGGGTTTGGTGGTTTGAAAAAGTGTTGACTATTAGATCCGAACAATACTTTTTTTGCTAAACATCAGCTGCTGTTTTAAATTTAAAGTCCTTAAATAATTAAAATATTAATTTGATGAATGGTTGACCACTAAATTTGAAAGTTGAGAAAAAGTCGACGGTGTACAATTAATCAAAACCTTATCCATTTTCTAAAGATCAAGGGACCAACAAATAAAATACTGCAAACTAAAATTTTTTATTTGAAACTGAAAAAATTTATGCTGAAAACCTCTACGAGTTTTTTGAATTATCAATCTGGTAATATTTTTAGGTCATTTCGCCGATCAGTTAGACGTTAGCAATTTGTTCCAAGGAATGTCATCCCACATTAATAATTCTGCAAACTCTCACCTTCAACAGCAAAACCCTGCCAGCACTAATCCAATAACAATTTGGGAGGGCCAACTCCAAACAATACCAGTGTTCAACAACAACTCAACTCTCACCTCAACACTGCTGCTTCTCAGGTACTACTATCATATTGCATTTCAATATACCGTATAACATCTAGTAATTACACTCCCCAAAAGTGAAAAAATGTGTTTGATATACCGGTATTTCTTGTCCTATTTTTTCCTGTTTTTTTGCGATTTTTTAGTCTTAGGCAAGGATTGGTCAGCTGATGTGAAAACAGACTCAATATGAGGATATAGCATGGCCCTCGCTTAAGCTAAAAAATACCTAAAAAATAGTAAGGTGACCGAAACAAAAGACACCGCGTTCTAATTTTCAATCTAAGTATAAATTATTTTCATTATCAGTCAAATATGGCTCGTTAAACAACAGTAAAGAAGTACAACGAATTTTATCGAACCTCTGAGCCAGAGCGGAGTGAACACGAAGCAGGCCACCCTTGGCAGTACTCAAAAACTATTCGTCAACTAATTGTATTCGTCAATCACTGTTTTGGTACTATAACATTTAAAATTTCATTCGCGCTCGAAACAGGCTCAAAAATCACAAATATTGGAAGACATTGAAAGGAGGGACGAAGACAGTCGAAAAAAAGTTTTTTCTGGATGCATAGCAATTTATTGCGGCATCAAACAGCCGGCATTAAAGTGGACGGCATCAAAATGGCCGGCATCAAATGTCGGCGGCATCAAGACGGCGCGGCATCAAAATGTAACGTTCTGCTTGTTAACCGTCAGTTGGTCTCACAGTAAGACGTTAACTGCACCTGACGATCGATATATTTTAATATCCATCCAAAAGTTGTTTCGCCTATAGTGTACTTTTTTAATTTTATTTGAAAAATTTTTTTGCTGATCTCAAGAATAGCTCACCCGTGTGAGTTATTTTTAGACCTATCAAAAATTGGGTCGAAATGGAGAGATGCGCTAAAAAAATTGACTAAGTAGAATCGGTAAAGTTTGTAGAATTTAAAGAAACGCAATTAACAACAGCGTAAAATATTCATATAGGTCCTTAAAGTAGAGGGATGCTGAAGGGTAAGCTTATACAAAGGTAAATTATCAGCGAAAATAAATTAAAGGAACATGGTCACGCGTTCTAAATAATCCCCGGCAATTCAATTTTTTTTTCCTAATCATTGAACTTCTGTACGGATTGTTTAACTTTCTTTCTAGCAAAACAAGATCTGGAATTTTGTTTTGTAGTAAAGTTTTTTTTAGAAACCAAGTCTAAAAATTCGTACAGAAGTTCAATAATTAGGATTTTTTGAATTGGCGGGGGAAAATCGTTGTCGGAGAGGGCAATGGCCCTTTAACCACAAAGCCTAATATAAGCAGAAATTTACTTACACTCTCCGTTCAGTTCTTCTAATTTAAAACGTGTACTATTATAAGAGCCCCTCCTCTAATATAAGCCTCCCCATAAAGTCCATGAAAAAAAAGCCTAAGCCAAAGCCGCGGGCTTCATTAAAAGAAATATGGTGACAATCACTCTTATTTCTAGGCAGTATCTAGTTTTTCACAACAAGCTTCTGCAGAAGCATTGCACAATGGATTGCTGAGCCAAATGCAGAGTCCTGGTGGAGTGACCGCAGCTTTGGCAGCCTTTGGTCAGCAATCTCAACAACAGCAGCAACAAACAGAAACCCAGAGGCTTCAGGTAAGTTAGCTTGATAGTTAATGTTAGTTGTAAAGTCTAATGTTCAATCTTTCCAGCACAATAGTGTAAATGGAGGGCAAAGCCAGCAGCAGCAACCAGCTGGTGCTATTAGGCAAAGGCATAGATCAAGTGCTTCTGACTCCATGTTCAAAATGCAACTATTGTCCTAAGAAATATCCAGTCAAGCAGCTGTAAGCTCCCTATTCAATTCATCGGCGAATTTGATTTTTCGAGCTTTAATGTTCCATCATATATACTAGGTTGAACTAGGCTTCCGGGTTCATAGCTGCTCCTAGGTTCAAGCTATACACTGGGATAAAAAAGAGAAGCATGAGGCTTCGCAATTTTGGTCTTGAGGAACCGATTCCTGGCACGATTCCTAATCAGAGGATGCTTTGTTTTTAACTCAAGCTAACTTTTCATTTTTCGTTTTATCCAGGTGGATATCGGTGGGATTAATCAGCTTGGTCGTGCATTCCTATATCTAAGTAGATAAAAAAATTTTTTATAGATTAGTGGTCTCACTCGTTCGAATAAAAATATGTCAAGAAGCTTTTTGTAAAATCGTTTTGTTTAGTTGCAAAATCACATGGACGACTGTCGTAATATTAGAGTTCACGAGTGTTCTCAGTGTGGCAAGCGATTCAAAGCTAGAGGAGGAACTGCAGCACAACAGAACCAAATCCATATAACGACCGACCATAGTAAGTTCAAGCTTGTTTTGAACAGTGGTAATATTTAACTATGTATCTTTTAGCCATTGTCATTACTGTCCCAAAAGTTTACCCAGAAGTCCCATGTGGACCAACACGAACGCATTCACACAGGTTCTTGCAATAAAATTAAATTTATCAAAAGTACCGCTGATCGATATTTTGCAGGTCTTAAACCATTTTCTTGCCAATTTTGTGGAAGGGCATTCAGACAAAGAAGCCAGCAAATGGGCCATGAAGCTACTCACACTAATGGCCATTCCATCTTCTAAGTGTTGAGCGCTGTGAGCTTGGCGCTTGTGCAACCACAAGCTTGGGGCAACAACATGCCATGGATAGAGACTCACACAGAAACTCGTTGTCTTCAGACCGGTGGCACAAACTGCTTTTGAACATCAAATAGCTTTTATGTTCGTAGTCCCGATATAACGAACTATAAAAAGCTACACTGACACTTTTTCCACATTTCGAAGCCTTTTGTCAGTTTGTCTTTGTTTAATATAGTCTAAAAAATCAGAAATATTTCGATTTTGCCCGTCGTTTTTAAAAACTCTCTATTCTTGCCAGTAAGAACGGCGAGCTTCGATATAACAAGCATTATTTTCAAAAAAGAATTAGTTTTAACAAGAGTCTCTTTTTTGGTACTCTCCTGGCAAACCTAAAGAATTAAAAAAACGACTTACAAAACCGGAAACCTTGTGATTGTTCAGACTGGATCAACTAAAGAAAAGGGACAAAATACTTTCAAATCTGGGCTAAAATGCGTGAGTTATATAGATCCCTGTCAACTGTTAAATTTTTTAGAAAGTGCTTTTTCTAATTTAATGCTAAACCTATTTTTAGACTAGCTGCCAAAACTCCCCTTCTAACGATATGAACAGTCCAAGAAGCAGTAGTTTAAACAACCAACTGAACCAAACTTCTTCCCAACCCACCAAATCCAGCAGCAACAACAACAACAGCAATTTGCCCAGCAACAATCCTCCCAAGCCGCGGCAGCAGCAGGTTAGAATACAAAATTTAAGGCTGGTACCATTGAAGGATGTTATTTTCTTAAAAAGCACCATCTTAATGACTAATCTACTGAGTCTCTGAAAATCTAAATGTCTTTAGAGATTTTTAAAATAATTTCAAAAATACTTTTTCACCAAGAAATAATCGACATCTGAAACTCGGCAATAATTGAGAACAAGTAATTTTTAAATGAGTAACTGGTGTGAGTTACAGCTGCAGCCAGCCTACAGCATGCTCAACAGCAAATGAATAATATTAACATGATGGCTCAAATGGGTCAAATGGCTCAAGGACTGGGACAAGACATGAAATTGCAGCAAAACATGCTCCAAAATATGCTGAATGGTGGTGCCAGCCAACTTGCTGCTGACTCGTTGTTGGCCTTGAAACATGGCAAGTCTTTTTACAGGTTTATTTAAGGGCGGTAGTCAGTTAAAATTAGGTATTATTAACTAGGGATCAATAAGTTCCTGGAAAAACTTCTAGGCCTGTGTTAGCCATTGAAGTTATGTTCTTACGAAAAAATTACCAATGAATACAATATTACATTTCTTTCTGCGTTGGTAATAGTCTAGAAATCACAATAAAGAAGGAAGGGATAGAATTTTTTTGGGGGAAAACATTTCGAGAAGTTGACGATCATTTTTACTACTTCAATTGGTCACAAGTTTGAATCAGGGTTTAGCACTTTAACGTGATTTTATCCCTATATTGTAGTGCAGATCAAGAGCTAAAAACCTATTTTACAGAATAATTTAAAAAATTCTGTATTGAGATATAGCCTTTTGGAAAAAATCAAGTTCTTTTAAAAATGGTCACAAATCTGAAGAGTTGAAAAACTTGGACTTCGGTCATTCTTTAAACAAATTGATTTTTCTCAGATTCTGTAAAGTTGGGTTTTTATATCTTGAACTGTGCTACAATATAATGCTAAGATGTTGTTTCTTAAATTTCAACTATTTCTTAAATTTCAGATCCTTCCTATCAACTACTTTTCGCCAATGGCAATCATCGGCAACAACAACAACTGCAGCCAGCAGCAAACAAGACCACCATCAACGACTATATGTAGATTATGTAGTATGTCTGTATATTGTAGAGGTTTGTGAAACGAGTAGAGAGCACAATCCTGAGCCAAAAAAACAAGAACACCAAAATAAATTTCGTGAAGCAATTCATCAGCTAAATTCCAATACCGAGCCAAAGCAAAGTTATTTGGGTTCTTTAGGTTTTTGAGCCAGCCTGTAGTTATTTGGCGATAAAACTAGCTCTACCTACTTGTTGTTGTTGTAACTACTGTCTTCTTGTTGTTATATTACTGTCATCATGTGAATAAGTCAGAGATTCTAGCCCCCCATCTTAGTGCGAGTACAAACAATACACCCAACTGCAGTTTAAGTAATTATTATTAAATAATTTGTTTTCATTTTTATATTATTGTTAATTAGGTTTTTTTCTTTGTTGTTGTTGTTGGCAATCTCTTTTAAGCGTGTTGAAGTATAATAATACTTCGAGTATTTAATTCTTCATCTCTATGATTGACCGGTAGATTTGCTTTTAATTTAAGATACATTCGTTTGATTGTGAGTTGCAACAAAGTGAGCTGTTCAAAAACCATTTTATTAAATGTTCCCAAAATTTGAATGTTCCCAAATCAGTTTTTTAGTATAAGTTTATCTCCGTGTCTGACAGACGGAAAAGTAAATGTCTGTTTTTGCCATGTTAAGGAATAATAAAATAGTTTACATCAGTTTTTGAGTTCAGATTAACTTGTTTTTAATAAGTAACATTTGAAGGGTTGACATGTCGAGTGCTCAAAATTGAGTATTTTCAAGTAATATTCGAAAATTTACGAAAATTAAATTAAATAATCAAACATCTGCGCCTTTTTTTTATCGCTTCCATGTGCCAATGATTGCAATTTTGTTTAATTTTTATGTCTACCAGCGCCGTGAGCTGCCGGTGCGGTGCCGAAAATTTAGAAGTCCAATTTAGAAGCTGGTGCCGGTCGGTGGTCAATGCCGTAAATTGGTGCCGATGCCGTAAGTTTTAAATTTACAACACTGCTTAGAGGGAGTGGTCACCAGTTCAATAATCGTCTCCGACAATTGAAAAAAGTTTCTAATCATTGAACTTTTGTACGGATTTTTCAACTCGGTTTCTAGCAAAAAACCCTAGAATTTAATTTTAGGTATAGTTTTGTTAGAAACCAAGTTGAAAAATCCGTACACAAGTTCAATGATTAGGAAAAAAATTTGAGTTGTTAGGGAAGAATTTTGAACACGTGACCATGCTATTTTAAGAGACATTATCTGTAATTTTGAACTATTTCTTGGTGCCACGATTTTTTCGACTTTTTTCTGCCGCATATGTAGGGTGTCTCGAGATATGTAGAGCTCTGAAGTTAGTAAGTCAAAGTTAGTTGCACATCTATGCACATCTACATGTGCATATAACAGTTTCTACACGCAGCAGACCCTAAAAAGTAGAAGCTATTAAAACATTACTTTTTCATATATTTGACTAAAATCAAAATAGCCTAAAAATCTTCTCGAAAGACCATCTGGCCTTTATTAGACAACAGTTTCACCCAAAATTTTCCCACTTTACAAATTACACTCAAGCTTCTCAAGACATGTCATTTCTCCGTTCAACTCCAAGATGCCTGGTCAATACTTCTAGAGAAATTCAAGAGCTATTGGGTTGATTCATAATTAATGCGGATTTTTGTTGCCTTATGATTCTTTTGATCTATTTCTTCTTTAAATTTGCTTTTTTGTTTTAAAGTATGCCCTCGCTTTTAGTTAAGAAGAATGCGCGTCGAAAACCACCTTCACATTCGCCATATCATGCTCTACCACTTCGAGAAAGGATGCAGGGCAGCGCAGTCTTTTCGCGATATTGTCGAACTCTTTGGCGAAGAGGCGATCAGTCAAAGTCAGGTGGAAAGATGGTTCAAGCGTTTCAAATCCGGTGACACAAGCTTGCAAGATGAGAATGGAAGAGGTCGCCCGTCTGACTTTAATGATCAAGCTCTCAAATTAGCGGTGGTCTTCGAGGATTCGGACGAACTTGTTGTTGATCTCAAAGCGTGGATTGCATCCAAGAATGCTCGCTTCTTTGCTCGCGAAATTGATCAACTGCCAAGTAAATGGGAAGCTGTTATTGATGTTGATGGCGAATTTGCCCCAGAGTGATCCTTTAGAAATGTGTAGGATTATGCTTTCAAATGTTTTGTTGTCGAATAAACTTAGAACAAAAAATCCGCATTAATTATGAATCAACCCAATACATGATAGGCCAAAATCAACACAAAATTAAAAAATTTACTGAGCTTGGGACCGACACATTTATTTATCTTTTAGGCATGAAAAAATTTGCTGTACTTATTAAATTCACTGCTCACCAGCCTAAAGATAAAACCATACATGACCTAAAGGAGTCGTCAGGAAAATTTGGCTTTTTGTGGTGATTGTGCCGTAGTTTTTACGTCCGTTTTTACGATATTCGTGCTCAATAGGTCCTGAACTCCAGCGTCAACCATTGTAACAGTTGAAAATTCCCGTGCTAAGTCCGTCCTGAGATCCGCTACATTTGATTTTTACTGCCTCCCTGTGGGGTTTCGACACTTTACTAGCCTTCTTATCCTAACTTCATCAAACCTCGATTTAACGTCACCCCTGGGGACCGGCCTGAGGGTGACGTTAAATCGAGGGTTAATCAAAAAGTATTCATTTAATCAAACAAATATTTTGTTATTAGGCTGACGTAACAGCCTAATAAGATGAACAATATTCATCAGCTAGGTTAGAAGAATTTAGTGACTACTGATTGCTTTATCTGATTCGTAAAAAACGATTTTTAGCTCATAGTTATGGCTAAAAATAGAAAACACATTTTTTAGCAATAAAATGCATGCATCGCAGATTTAATGCGAAATACCAGCACCATGCGAACACTAGCGTCTTATTTTACTTCATGATTCTTTTTTCTAGCGCCTGGTTTTCTTCTAACTTTTTAAATACATCAGTTGACTGAATCGTGCGCATAAATTCCCTATTTTTCGCATTTAGATGACTTTGGCATGACAAAATAAATTTTTGATGTGAGACTTACAAAACTAAAAAACTAAAAACACCATGAATAAACAGAAAAAAAAGAATTCAAAAAACAACCGAGTTTGAAAACTTGAATTATAGCCCAAGATAGACTAGGTGACGCGTAATCGAGGGTATATTAGACTTACAGACCATCTTAGGGGTAAATCGGGGTTGACGTTAAATCAAGGGTCTGGTGTACTAGATTTTAGATTTGAAGGACCATGAAACTTGATAAGCATAGCAATTTGCGGAATTCGAATTCGCGCGGGACCACCCTAGTTTTGTCCATAATGTTTTTGAATTAATTTTTTTTCTGTGCATTGAAAATTTGAATTCTATCTATGAGTAAGTTTTTAACACGGACTCACAAGACTAGTTATGGTCAGTGCTGTAAATGGCACCGGTGCGGCACCGGCACCGGCCGCATCGGCACCGGCGCCGCCGGTGCCCGGTGCGGTGCCTGGGCCGAAATTTGGAGGTCGGTGCCCGGTGCGGTGCCCGGTGCCATCATTTTAGAGGTCGGTGCCGAACCGGTGCCGCACCAGCAAGTGGTATGTATCATACCCGGCAACAGCTAACTAAGTTATAATTCGCCTCGAAACAACACAATAATGTCGATAACATTGTTCATTTTTGCAATTTAGCTGAAAAAATTCAAAATTAAATTGATAATTTTTTAACATATATAAAAAATGTCCGGTGCGGTGCCCGGTGCCGTAAATTTGAAGACTGGTGCCCGGTGCCGAAATTTTGGAGGTCGGTGCCCGGTGCGGTGCCCGGTGCCAAAATTTTCCAGGCCGGTGCCCGGTGCGGTGCCGGTGCCGAAATTCCAAAATTTACAGCACTGGTTATGGTGCAGTGAAAATAGGATAAGTCGTCCGAACTGGCAATGTCGAGCAACGTTGGCCTCGACTAGTAAACGGTTCTATATTTTGAAAAAATTTTGCATGCAAACATAAAACAATTCGAAAACATTATTGACAAAATGAGGGTGGTCCCGCGCGAATTCAAAATTTTCAAATTGTTGTGCTTATCAAGTTTCATGGTCCTTTAGCCAACCAAATCGGCTCTATGATGACGTTAAATCGGTGGTTGACTATAGTTACTATTCATTAAGGACCAGTAAGCATATTTGAGCAAACAAAATGAAAAAAATCATTGCAGTAGAAGCAAATAATACCTCTCAATAATGGCTTTTATAAATTTTATTCGTTATAGTTGGTCAGACCATATGAAAATCTGGAATTGTGAGAAATTCTGAGTCGAAAAGGGTGGCCTTTTCAGTTTTAAAGAGGTATGGCGGCTCTATATGCATTCGCATCTCTGGAAAAAAAAGATGCCTTGGTCCCCCCTGTTGATTTTTTTTGAAAAGTTTTTTTTTCTTCCAAAAGTCTCAAAAAGTGTTTATGTTCACTTTTTTAGCATTTTCAGGCAAAATTTTTTTTTTTTTAATTTTTTTGCCTTGGTCCCCCCTATTGCTTTTTTTTGAAAGGACCACCAAAAAGTTGGATTCGAACATAGTTTTGTTAACTGGGGCCTACCGCATAAATAAACTCTGGTATGCATGTTTTTTCATGCATCCAGAGGCACTTTCTCGGAATCATGTCTAAGGTAATTGAGTGCACGCATCTCTAACAAACCAAGCCCCCTGCGCCCCCTTCGGGGGCGCAGGGGGCTTGGGCTTGGAGTTGAGATGCGCGCACTCCCTTACCTTAGACATGATTCCGAGAAGTACTCTTGATCATAAAATGCATACAGAGTCTCTTTTTGCACAGCTCCATTGACCAAAACATAGTGAAATATCACGTTTTCAATCTTTATCAGGGTGAAAAAATCCCGTTTTTAAGAGTATTCTACCTCGTTTTGGTCACTGGGGCTAGGCAAAAATGGCCTCTATATGCATTTTATGATCAAGAGTATTTCTCGGAATCATGTCTAAGATAAGTGAGTGCGCGCAATTTTTTTGCCTGAAAATGCTAAAAAAGTGAACATAAACACTTTTTGAGACTTTTGGAAGAAAAAAAAAATTTTCAAAAAAAATCAACAGGGGGACCAAGGCATCTTTTTTTCCAGAGATGCGAATGCATATAGAGCCGTTATGGCTATGGGTTTATTAATGTTTAAGATATGGGTTTATTTAAATGAAGGATTTGACTGTGAAGCAATTCACATAATAATTACCAGTAACCCACTTGAACAAAGACAACACCGCCCCACCTCTCCTTCAATGCATTTTAAAATAATAACAGTCAATCATAGCCAGCCAGGAATAGTACCATTTGTTAGCCAAAGGAACATCAACAGTCAGACATACAGTTAGGTAGAGCAATACAGCAGCTGCAAATTGACCAATCAATATATACATGTGTGTGTGCATAGCCCTCTTTTGGCGGGCTACAAACAGAGGACGCCGTTTGATCGTCTTTCATCTTCACCTTTTTACTGCTCAAATAGACGGCTGCTGCTGCATTTGACCAGTGAGTCAAATGATTTCAAGCATTTTCTCCTCCTTCTCCCTTATTTGGAAATACTGCTGTTTCCCATCGTCTCATTCATGCATTGTTTTCAAAAGCTGATGGTGAATGTATTGATTGTAATATTGAAAAAGTATGAGTCACCCCTTCCTCCTTTCAGTACTCAGTAGTCTTGTTTTAGGCTTAGAATGGTGTAATACGCATTGAAAATTAGTTTTTAGAAACATTTTTATGTTAAATTTTGCAATTTGTTTTATAATTCACCATAACTAGTTCCTGCAATAGATAATTATATAAAACTAGGTATTTTGCAGCAAATCTCGTAATTTTTGTTGCTAGACAGAATCGAAGCATAGTTTATTTTCTACAAAATTACATGCTGTAAAATTGCGATACTTCGCTGCCAAATTATGATATGCCCTTTCTATCAAGTAATCGAAATATCGTAGTACATATTATGTACGAAAATGCCAAAATCGTTAATGCATTGTAATTTCAGGTATAGTTAACTGTAAATTAGAGTTGAAGGGATAGGGACACTTTTTTTATACTCCTCGAATATCAGTAAAGTTTGAATGATTGTCTTCTGGCCAATTTTAGGCTTCCAACTACTCCAACATGTCCGCTCTGTCACCTTCTGGTCAAAACGAAGTGCACTGATCTTCAGCTGCACTTAGTTTTATTTCTCCTAGCCGTTTTTGTTCGAAAATTTGCCTCATTCAAAGACCTTCATTTCAAAGACCTTTAAAGACCTTATTACCGTATTCGATCTCATTAATGCCCCTCCTCCTGATTTAAAATCATGTTTTTGGCATTGTCTTTTGACTAATTCTTTTCATCACTACTCTCAGGCAAGTTACCACCATTTTATAGCTTATTTTTCTGACTACGAAATAAATGGTAAGATGCCTGAGAGCAGTCTTCAGAATGTTGTCAAAAACACAATGCCAAGAAAATTATTTTGAATCAGGGAGGGGGCTATAGATGAAATACGGTAGCACCACTCACCGGAACAAATAAATTTTAAGCGCGGCTCTTACAGATCGCCACGCGCTCTATTATAAAAAAGTACGGGATCCGAAATCAGTTGCAAATCGAGAGAAAATGACGAGTTATTTTTCAACAAAACTATTATAGGTCGATGCATTTGAGTGTGAAAAATAAAAAGACCTGTATTTGTAGCTTAAAGTCAAATGCATTAACAAATTAGAAAAAGCTTATTATTGAAGGCTCATTATCTAAATTGATTCGCCATAACCAATATTTTGGCTGACTACCGGACTTTTAACTTCACCATATCCTTTTCACTATATTTCAGCTGAGTAGGCAATAAACGAGGCGTTAAACCAATTCATCTCGTTTCTCTACATATTTATGGTATAAAAAAGTTGTTTCTCCTTAACGCAAATAACTAGATGTGCTTATTAGACACACACACATTATTCATTGTTGTGTGACTTGCTGGTGGTTAGCCTTCTCTTTAGATATTTTTTAAATGCTAAAAGTTGAAGGTGTTCAGTTGTGGGAATGTTCCCCAATTTACATAGCACTGGCAGAACACTAAGGCCATACGCCAAGATGCTCATATGCTTTTCAGTATCAATTTTTAATTAAATTTTTTGGTTGAAAGTATATTTGACCAAATAATTTGCACTAAAATTTGGTGTTTTAATCCTCTCACACTCTCTCGTTTATGATATAATCAGAGTATTTCTAATTGGAGAGGAGTGATAGGCATCTGTTTGCGCTTGCATGTTCTCTCCCCATTATCATTCCCTTATTTTATTGTGCGTGCATGTATTGCTGGCACAAACACCATCATTGATTGCTGCTGCTATAGTAGTTGTTGTGGCCTGTATGAACAAATGAGTAAACATATATTGATTTTTTGGCTTATTTCTCACTATTTTATGTTCTTCACATTTCGTGTTGTAGTTTGCTTTGCGGCATTTAGCAGTTTGGTGAAAATTTTGCTAGTTCAACGTAATACCTGCAATACAATACCTCCTCCAATACTTTTTGTGTTGTGCACAAAAACCATAGTCTTTAAAGGACCATGATTTTTGCGCGCAGCAGCATGTGCGAAATTCGTATTGGCGGGGGACACTTCTCTTTCATCTATCAGTGTACTCTTTGGAGTAATTCGAAACGACTCGAAAGAGTACAGTTTGGGACGAAAGAAAGTGTTCCCCGCCAATTCAAATTTCGCACATGCCACTGCGCGCAAAAACCATGGCCCTTTAAGCTATAAAAATTAAGTGAGACAGTTGACAATCTCATAGTCAACTTTAAGCTATGAAATTAACTTAGCCAAGCTGTGAGATACTATATTTTTTCTAATAAACGAGCATGCCCATTTATTTCCCAACGAACTCCTAAGGTGCATATGTTTTTTACTAATTTGTGTTAAAGTTAGTTTCGCGGCATTCGGCAATCCGATGTAAATGTAATGCAATACCTCGGTCCCCCAATACTTATTGCGTTGCGCGCAAAGCTATAGTTCTCTTAAGCAATAAAATTAAGTGAGACAGTTGAAAATGTTGTCTTTTAATTTGGTTAAAAAAACTTAAACAAGAGTTATAAAAAATACAATGTGATTCACAAGTACCGTATTCTCTCTAATAGAACCACACTCTCTATTAGAACCACACCCTTAACATTCTCTAACTCTAATGAATTGTCGGAGCCTCGGAAAATCTCTCGAAGAAGCTCATTACTGAGTCATTGAAATCGTGCGGAGTTTGCAATGCCATCGATAGATGTGAGGACGACGTCATCCACTGCTTCAACAAAGAAGGGCCGGTCCCGAGTAGACGAGGCAAGGTGAAGCTCGCGCGTGATGAAAAAAGGTGACTGAGATGATACGAGTATCGATCTCGAGGAGCGCAAGAGAATGTATTTAATTAACTTTTTATTTATTTATTCAACTAAAGTCTTGATGAGCTTTGGGACCTGTTCGGATTTATAAGGACGCCTATTTTTCAGTATGTATTTTTTATTTTTTGGGTCGATCAGGTTAATTATGGTGATTATGGTGACCAAAACCCCTTGATCAACATAATTACTTATTAAACTATTCATAAAGGTTATCGATATAACCATGACTGCCATAATCAACAAAAACAAATAAAAAACACAGTAAAAAAAAGAGCGTCCCCCTGAACCAGAACAAGTCCGAGTTTTGTTGTAAATAAAGAATTTGTGCGCGTATGCTGCATGCTTGAATATCTTCAGAGGGTTGAAAAATAGAACCACACTCTCTATTAGAACCACACTCTCTAATAGAACCACACCCCCCCCCCCCCCCGAGGGGGTTGAAAAATAGAACCACATGTGGTCTATTAGAGAGAATACGGTACTTTAGAAATCCAAGACGTGTTATATTATTAGTGGTGGACACTTTTAGACAAAACAAAATTCTGACAAAATTACTTTTTGCTTTAGATGAACAAAGCAATAATCTAAAAGTATACGAGGATCTCTTAAAGCCCAAAAGCAGAATCCAACATACCGTAATTTTTCTCTCTTTTTTAACCTTAGAATAAATTCAATTTTGTTTTTCGTCGAAAAAAACCTCAATTCTAGCCTTTTCTATTGTTATTATTGTAGTAGTGAGGAAGATCATGTTTGTTTGTTAAATTTGTGTTCTCTTCTCTAGGGTTATGTGGCGCGCTCGTCTAAATTGTTTTTCTGTTTAACACTTGCAGTATTGTTGCGGCTCATCTAATTGTGCATTCGTTTCACAAATTTCATTCTACGAAGACTTTT
>SADC01000279.1:0-124661 GCA_004194705.1 Ditylenchus dipsaci | reverse complement strand
ACGCCACGTATTTAGTACTGGTGGGTAAGTGCGTCGGCTGCGGCCCTAACTACACATGCAGTACTTGTGGGTAAGTGCGTCGGCTGGGGGCCTTAACTACACATGCAGTCTTGTGGGTAAGTTGCGTCGGCAAGGGGCCTTACTACTTGCATCACTGGTGGGTTAAGTGCATCGGGTGGGGGTTCTAATCTTAATAACCCTATATTTTACCTTAAAAATTTTAAAATCAAAGGACAGCTAGTCTAACTCTACCCTGACAGCTCTCAACATCATTATTTGACCTTCAAAGTTGCCATGTGAATTTCACAATACCGTATTTCCTCTAATAAGCGCCCTCTCCAAAATCGGTATTTCTTAAATTCATTCTCCTCCTTTCATACTGGGTTTTCTGTTTTCGAAACGTCACATATCTTATATACTAAAATGTAGCTGGAATATGCGCTACATTTTGGTATAACATATGTTGGCGTTCGAAAACAAAAAACCCGGTATAAAAGGAGGAGATTAAATTAAGAAATAACGGATTTTGGGGAGGGATTAATAGAGAAATACGGTAAACTAAAGTTTTTAGACCTATTACCAGGCATCTTTATTAACTGCTTGCTAAAAAATCAACAAAAAACCGGCTTAAGACTTTTTTTCGTTAGAATAGTCGCCCTCTTCAAAACTAAATTGTATTGAAATTATTAGAATATTTCACGGAAATAAACAAAAGGTTTCCTACTATTTTGCAATGTGCAAAAAAAGAAAATGATGTTTTTTTGTAAATAAACTAACGTTTGTAATTGTTGAACTTAGAAAAAATTTCTGACCTGCCTCAAAATGTGGAAGAACTTGCCTACTAGCTCGCTAGTGGGAGACATAGTAAGTACCTAAGCCTTTCCGCATTTTCGTCTGTCAGTTCTAATGGCATTTGCAATATTTGAACCTTAAAAGATTTTAAATTAAAGATAGCTGGTCAACTCTACTGAGAAAAAATAAGAGTAAGTTTTGCGAAAATCTCTGTCTGAATTGCTCAATACAGTCAAGTCTCGATTAAGATACACCCTCAGGACCTCGGAAAAACTTCAAAAATTGAGCTAAAAAAAGTGTCGGACCCGAGGTGGGAACGAACTTTTTGGGGGACGCAATGGAGAGCGTCGACTGTGATGTATATATCGAGACTTGACTGTAACCAATATCTTAACCATGGAAATTGTTTTTTTGATCAGATATAGAATATAGAAGTTGTGTTTACCCGTTCTGTGCTCGTGATTGTCTTGGATCTATAATAAGGTTCTCCGGAAGCAGCTCTACTGCTGGTCGGATCACCATGTTTGTCTCCTGAGCTGTCTCTGCTTGAGCTGCCACCTGCAAATTAATTATATTTTAGTCTTTTTATTACTTTTTCAATTTTATGAATTTTTTTATGTTTGGCTTGTGTCACGCACTAACCTCGACTGGCCACAGCGAGAGGGAGACGTTTCTGTCCTGTGCCTTCGTGTCACTGACCTGCAATTTTTTTTTTATACATTATACCTTCTAACTACTTTGACTGACCATGTGGGGTTTCGAATGCCAACTTCTGAAAAAATATTTGCTGTATTATCAGTCTGCAAACTTAAGTTTTCTACTAAATTTATTGATGCTATTACAGGGTGTTTTTTTAATTACAACTGTTTTGTCTGTAGAATTTTTTCATCCACTTACATGCATCAAAATTAACGCTTGTTTGAAAGCTCTGCCGGTGCGATTGAAGAACCGCTTTTTGATTTTTGGAGAAAATTTTTTGGCTTTGGCTGTAAAAAAACAGTTTAGGAATCGAATATTTTGACAAGTTCAGAGGTATTTTGATTGAAATCATGTTTTTACGTAAATCGCTAATGTAACATGTTAGCACTATGTTTAGCGCAGTTAAAAAGCTGCAAAACGTAATTCACGTAATTTTTTTTAAATAAAAATTGTAAATATATGGTCTTTGAAGAAAACATTTTCGGAAAAATGACCAAATATAAAAAAATTAAGAAAACCTGATTTTTAGTCATTTATTGTTTTTTCCAAAAAAACCATTTCTCAAAGCTTTCAGATTCAAAAAAAAAATTCTGTAAAAAAGGTTTGTAGCTCCGAACTGCGCTGCAAAAATAGTGCTATAAATTTTTAATACTGCCATGAAAAAATTAAAAAATTTTAAACTGGTTGAAATGGTGAAAATGTCTTGCGAACTTGTCAAAATAATCGATTTGATTAAGTTGTTCTTCACAAGCAAAAAATTTTTTCACTAAAAAGTGGTTTTTCATTTGCACCGGCAGAGATTTAAACAAGTAAAAACTTACCTTTATGTGATCGGATAAAAAAAACAAAAATAAATAAAAAATAAAAAACTTTTTTAAAAGATAAAAATCCGAATATTACAAGGTGTCCCTAATTTAGCGTGGGATCTGTTTTTACCGATAATTTTTTGTTTTTGTATCCAAATATTTCAGCTTTTTTTTTGAAGATATCCGAGCAATCGGTTGAAACCAAAATTTTCTGAAGTATATTCTGGTTTTTATCGTATTCTACAGTTTTTTATACTAAAATAAGACAAAATGACTTTTCCATTGCATTTTTGGTTCATAATGTTCGTTTCATATGACTCATAGTTATCTTTATTGTTTTTTTTAGTCATCGGTTAAAGAAATACTGTGTGTGTTGGCGAGGACCCAAACTACTTTCTTGTATTCTTGAGCCCCATCCGGAAAAATAATAAAACTGTCTAAGTTTATTCTAGGGTTGAGTGATGGGTAATTACCCGGGTTAATTCTCGGGTAATTCTCCGGGTAATTACCGGGTAATTACCCGGAGAAATACTAAGTATTTCTCCGTAAAGAAAAATCGGAGAAATACTATTTTTAGTATTTATTGCAGTTGACCTTTCGATATTTTTTACTGAAAACTGTTTTTTTTCTGCTGCTCTATTCGTATTATAGATGGAAAATTTAGATGTCCAATTCAAGCCTTTTTACTGGTGTTCGAATTACTATAATCGAGTTTAAAGAAAGAAATGCAAATGGGAATCTAACAGGGTCGGTTTGTGCAAGTTCTGCAATGCTGGCTACAAGTCAGATGAGAAGGATGGAGAAGCACTTGGAGTTGGTTCTTATAAAAGTATGAGGCGTTCTAATTTTCTGTTTTTGCTTTTGCGTCAAAATTGTGTCGAAGTCGGAGCCGGGGAGGCAGTGTTTACTATCTAATTATGCAGGAATCACTTCCCGTTTGAAGCCATGCTTCTCCTTTACACTACTGGTCTCCTTTTTATGTCAAAGGTTCGACTTCCAGCTGATGCATTTTTTTCATTATTTTATTTTTCTGCGACATCTTCTTCATTTTAATGCTAATATATTTTTGAATGCTTTTGTTTTTACAGTATAATTGCTTTCTTTATAGAAAATTTATGCAATTATGGTCGACAAATGTCACAATCGTCCCTAACCATTAACTTTTTATTAGGATTAACTATTAACCAATCCGCCTACCCTACTCAGCCAGAAATTTTTTGGTTTAGGTATCATCCAGGTGGTTTAGGTATCTTCCAGGTGTTTTGAGTGATATCCAGATGGTTCGGCTACTATCCAGGGGTTTCGGCTTAAGGCCCGATCCAGAACGGCCAAAAGCCAAAAATAATTGTTTTTTGGGGGTTTACTAAAGGGGGGTAAACTTGTTGCGAAAAATCGATTGAGCGGATCAGAATCCCAGTCAGATGGGCTTAATCGCTCAGAAACTTAGTTTAGGGTGGTTTAAAGATTAAGCCCATCTGACTGGAATACTGATCCGCTCAGTCGATTTTTCGCAACAAGTTTACCCCCCTTTAGTAAACCCCAAAAAAAACAATTATTTTTGGCTTTTGGCCGTTCTGGATCGGGTCCTAAGCCATCTGGTTTCTGCCTACCCTGAAATTTTTACAAATTTGACCAAATTTTATTTAAAAAAATTTTTAACTGCTGATTTTGTGCCGAGAAACCACAGCGAAGACAAAAATAATTACACGCTGTAACTATTTTTTTTTTAATTTTTACTTTCGAGAAATAGTTACAAAAGCTCATCCCTGATATTGACCACAAAGTGGTTATCAGGTGCTAAAGCGGCGACAATTTTAACGTGGCCATCTTATCGTTTCTTATCGATGAAGAAAAGACCAGATGTTAATTTTACCTCTGCCTCCAAATTTCTTGTCAATTAGAATGTCTACTACTGTGTTCGCATGACTTTTTTGTAAAAGTCCAAACCTGCAATGCGTCTACTAAGTGGATGTGTTGAGGTTGTAGTAGTAGTAGTGTCTGCACTAGTAGATGCTTGCTGTGAGGGATTCGGGGTCGGAAGAGGTGGTCGAGGTGGCCGCTTGTTCTGGTCTGACATTTGGTCTGCTAGTGATAGTACTGATTTATATTTCTGCTTCTAATAGTCCTAATAGAATAATATATTTGGGCAACGAAAATAAATAATGGCGGAGACGGCTAAAACGAACTTATTGTTAATTTACTCGACTTAATGTGAGTGAATTTAAAAAGTAGAAATATAAAGGGTAATAAATGCGCGTTATACAATCATATTTGATTCCTATTATATAAATTTTTCTTAAAAACCTATCCACGCCTAGCTACTACTTTTTGATATTCAAAAGCCGACCACGACTCGAGCCAGAAAATTAAATATACAGGTCTAGTTGCTAATGCAACTTTAAATCCTGCATAACTTAAAATATGGCTGCAAAACTATATTCAAAAAATTCATACATACTTTTCCTGTAATTTTACAAAAGTCAATAAGAAACCTTGAGTATTTTCTTTTTTGATTGTTCGTCAGTTTTTTTTTTGGGACAAAGATTTTCCTTGCTGCAAAAAATTTTTTTTGCTCCCAAAGGACTTTTTTTCCCGCTAATTGTTTTTGCTGCAAAAAGACTATTTGTGCTGCAAAAATACTTTTTTTTGCTGCAAATATTGTTTTGCTTCACATGCCTTCTTCGCAGCATTTTTCACTTTGAATATCAATTATTATACATATTTGCGGTCAATTTGTCCACAGTCAATGCGTCCACGGTCAATTTGTGCACCCGCCAATTCGTCCACTCGTCAATTCGTCCACAGGCCAATAATCACACTTTCGATCCCTAGGTGGTCCCTTATTCTCCAGGTGGGGTCTTGCTGAACAACTGAAGTACAGTTGCTTCTCGATATAGTGACACCCCTCCAGTTTGTCCCGCCTAGGGTCCGACACTTTTTTTACCTTCTTTTTTGAAGACTTTTGCCAAAAGTGAGTTAAAACTTGGGTAAAACAGTTACTTAGGATATGTTTAAACACTTTTCTCAGATTGTTATAAAATGACCACCAACACCCCCCCCCTCCCGAACTGCATGAGTGCCGACTACCTCAACACTTAAAAGGCTGTTCGTACCAATGCGAGCGTCTTGTTCAGAATTTCACGCTGAACAAGATAGGAAAAAAATTCTGAAAAAGTGCTTTTATCATGGAAGTAAAGTGGGTCCTGTTTTTTCATAAAAAAAAACTCAGGGTATTGAGATTCTAGTTAGTCAAAACCGGATTTTGGTCTCAACAAACTGTTTTCAGCACACTATTTTGGGTTGAATAGCATGGTTTATTCGTTCTTAAGAAATAATAAAATTTTTGTGGACAAATTGACCGCAAAATATGTATAATAATTGATATTTCCAGTGAAAAATGCTGCGAAGAAGGCATGTGAAGCAAAACAATATTTGCAGCAAAAAAGGTATTTTAGCAGCAAAAAAAAGTATTTTTGCAGCAGACAAAATTAGCTGCAAAAAAAGTCTTTTTGGCGCAAAAAGTCTTTTGCAGCAGACAAAATTAGCTGCAAAAAAAGTCTTTTGGCGCAAAAGTCTTTTTGCAGCAAAAAAAGTCCTTTGGAAGCAAAAAAAGTTTTTTGCAGCAAGGAAAAGCTTTGCCCTTTTTTGTACTCTGTATTTACAAGTTACCGTATTTCCTCTAATAGAAGCCCATGGGCTTCTATTTTTCAACCTCTCAAAAATCTTGAAATTGTCAATCAAAATGACCTTAACTCCGAAACTTAGTCAAAAAATAGGGGGTGGGCTTCTATTAGAGCATGGGCTTATATTAGAGGAAGTACGGTATATATTATACAAAATGGACAGCTCCTTCACCCGCAGAAAAAAAATTTGCAAATGATATTTGAAAGTTGAATACTTAGCCTCTAAACAGGGAAAAAGTTCATAACACCAATTTTTTCACTCTTAAAAAGACCTCTACTCAACAGATAAATGGCCCCACTAAAAAAATCTTATTTAAATTAATTTATCAATTAATTTTGCATCAGAAAGTGTGAAAAAATTACAAAAAACTATTCAAACCAGGTCTGGTGGCTGAGAAATGCCGATTTTTTGTAAAAAAAATCTCAGGAAAGTTCATTTTTACTGACAATATGTGGATTCGGAGGCCAGATCTGTTTTCAGCGTGGTTGATTCACATGTTATGAAAATTATGTCATCAATTTCATTTTCTGATTGCACTTTTAAATTTAAATAGATCACGCTGAGCATGAATTTGCCTCATAATCGAGATATTGTCAATAAACAGTTTTCATACTTTTCTCGAGAATTTTTCCAAAAATTTGACATTTCTCAGCCACCTCTTAACTTCTTTTGCCACCAGACCCGGTTGACTTTTTTATTTTTCTGCACTCTTCCATGCAAACAAAAAAAAGCATTTTTTAGTGGGCTCGTTCATATGTTGAGTAGAGATCTTTTTAAGAATGAAAACAATTATAAGAAAAAAATTCCTGTTTAGAGGCCTGTATCTCTAATTTTTTAGAGTTATTCGCGAAAAATTCTGTAAAAAAAATCGCAAAATTCGGCGATACGCCGGCGTTAAAAGGCGTTTAATGAACGCCGGCGAAACGCCGGCGTTTATAAACGCTGGCGTTTGAAAGGCGTTACGCCGCAACAAAAACAAACGCCGGCGTAACAATTTCAAGATTTTCAGTGCTTGAAAAATGATCCCCGTGGAGAATTGATAGTGCAAATACGATATAAAATTAAAGTTTATACAATGAGAACTTATAGAAATGAATTTTATGTTAATAATACTCTATCTTTTTACTTAAAACATAAGGAAACAATTTTGCCCATCAAAATCTAAACGCCGGCGTTAGAACAATCCTGATTGAAAGAACTGTCGATTTTGCGTCGAATAGCATATTATTTGTAAAACACAAAGAAAAAATATTTACAAACATTTAAAAGGGAAAATTAGCAACCTTTTAAGAATTTTCAACAAAGATTTTTCAAAAACGCGTCCATTCAAAAAAATACATGATGTAAGAATTTGTCAACCAAAATTGAAGTTGTTCAGAAATAGTCAGGGAACACGATGAATCAGGAGTATATTTTGCCAAAAATTACGTAACAACGTCATCTGCAAGATTACAGAAACGTTTTTCAAATAAAGTTTTGCTACTTTTAATCAAGGCCTATAAATAGAAGAAGTAAGTTAATTCAACACTTTCTAAACTTCACATGCAACAATCAATACTTGAAAAAAAAGTGATAATCTAATTTTTGCGCATTTATGAAATTGGAATGATTTTAAAAAAAAACTTGGCTACAATTTAGTGGCCTCACAGTTAATATCAATCAAGTCAATTGGAGCTTTAAGTGTAGCAGATGGAAGAAAGATGTAATTGGCCTTTTTCTACACCTGAAACTGTGTTGTGTGAGTGTTTGCAGTCTGCAATAAGGATGTTTTTCTCTTTCTTGCCACAAGAAACAGGTTCTCTTTAACTAACTCGGGTAGAAGGCGATTATTTGTGTGGTTTGCCAATAAATACCATGTTTACGCGACCAGGACATGCATTCATTATTTTTTAGCACTTATTATTTTGACCAGTACCGACAAGAGATTTCAGAGATACTGATCAGTAATATTTTGGTAACACTTTACTTGAAACCCCCTCCCCACGGCTGACCACTTTTTGTGAATAATTTCTAAAAACTGATTAAATACTCATGTTTCTCGACCCCGAATTATATTACAGTAGCTTTTAGGGGGAGGGATATAGAACAATAGCGTCCAGAATTCAATATTAGGATTTCTACACTTTCAGTTGAGCACTTAAAATTTAAACTTAAAACAATCACATATAAATTTTTGCACTAAGTTTATAAAATGTAGATTGGAATTTTTAACAGAAAAATTAATTTAGGAGGCCTATGCCTCCTCTAGGCTCAGATCTAAACGCGAAGCGTTTTTTTATAACTACAATACCCGGGCCCCAGGTACCCCAACCAAGCCCCTGCGCCCCCTCGGGGCGCAGGGGGCTTGGTTGCTTGGGGTTGAGATGCGCACACCCACATACCTCAGACGCAAATCACTCGAAAGTGACTCTGGATGCATAAAAATGTATGCATACCAGAGTTTATTCATGCGGTAGGCCCAAGTATTTAAAAATATGTTCAACATCTTCTTGTTAATTGGCCCACTGTGATCAGTGGCTCCCTTTCATTCCCTTACCCACCCAATACAGCTCTCTTTCCTTAAAAATTCAAAAGGCGCCAATTCAAAAAAAACTTTTTTGAATTTTTCTGGATTTCTTACCTTGGGGGACCAAGTCAAACCAATTTTTTTTCTCTTTCACAGAATCTTTTGACTATTTGCCGGATAAGTCAGGGTCAAGAAATACGAATAAGCAATCGGTTTTTTGAAATTTCTTACAAAAAGTGGCCAGACGTGGGAGGAGGGGTCAAGTAAAGTCTAGCCAATATGTTTTATTAGAAAACTATATTTTCGCTCTAAGAAACTAATCCTTGTATAAAAAAATTCAGCTACTTCTAGGCGGGGAGAAGGATTTTTAATAGAGAAGGATGCTTACATCTTCCAAATCACCTCTAGGGCGGCTTGCATTAGAATAAAATCACATCAGATAAACTAAGGTAGTTTAATACTAGACAAAAACAAAATATAATAAAACTTGGTAACACAAAAAAATATTGTTGGAGTGTATTGATAAGGTGCAACTGGCTAAACAGCACTATGACATGTTGCCTTAAAATGAACGGATAGAATATAGCGCTAGTGCTTCAAGTTTTTTTAAAAGATGGATTTCTAAAGCAAACTCTTTTAAGCTTTTATGGAGATCAAAAGGGAATAGATAATGCGGAAAAATGCCTCCTTTTGACGAAAAAGTGCCCCTTTTTGTGAAAAAAAGCCACCTTTTGGGGTAATTTAGCCTGTTGGAGTTCAAATTTATGTTTAGATGACGGTTATTAATGTCTAGTTGTGTTTTTAGAAATATAACGTGTGTAGTAATAAAGCGGGACAACTTCTTACAAAAGGGGCAAATTTTCACAAAAAATAGGGCATTTTTTGGCAAAACACTTTTTTACACAAAAAAGAAGCACCTTTTGGTATCGTCCAAGGAAATAATTATCAATTTCGAGGGACCGCAACGAAGAGAAATTCAAAATAACGCCAAACACCCCCATATACCGCAGTTGCCATACGTTTTTCGAAAAAGAAAATCACGCAGACTTGACGGATCCGAAGTGTTTGGGGCACGACTCAAGCAGCACTAACAGGCAATAGTGCTACCTTACAAGAGAAGGCGCTGTGTAAAAAAAATTCCGGATCAATCAGACTCGGTATCTGGCAAATTGCTGGGTTTGATTAGTCAAAAGAGCCTTCCCTAGACAAAAGAGTATCTGTGTTAAAATCCATAATGATCCGATTTTTAATGGGACCAATTTCCGGACCGATTTTTTGAAATATATCAAAAAACCGTAAAACCCTGTCCTGAAATGCCAAACTGAAAACCACCGGAAATGCAAAAAATCAAATTAGGACCAATTTTCGAACCAATAATCGTTCCAAAAGTCAGACCTTTTTTATGCATTTGGGCACTGATCTGGTTTATTAGTATTGATGTTATTTTGCAAATTTCAAGCTGAAACTCACTTTGATCGTTTTAAACTTTTCCTTCTTCTATTTTTTTATCGCCTTCACCGTATATTTTGACAACTTTTCGAGCTTCTCCAGTCATTATTCAACTAGCAAATTTGACTTTTTGCCTTATGGTAACAAAGTAATTACTTGATTTAAAGGTACTCCACCTGGGCAAAAAAAACTCTTATAGGGGCAAACTAGTGTGATAGGTAATAGTTAAAACATATTTCAATTTCTATCTTTTGGTTTATTTGGGAGATTCACAGAACCGTTTTAGGTTTACAGTCGACTCTCGATATAAGGACACTCAGGGGACCGGCAAAAGTTCGTTCCCGCCTTGGGTCCGACACTTTTTTTAGCCCGATTTTCGAAAATTTTCACCGGTTTTGTTTTGTCAGTCTGGTTCCAAATATCGCAAGGATTCCGATTTTGCCGATCGTTTTTCAGAAATCCAGATTTTTTTCCTATAAAAAAGCAAAAACTCGATTTAAACACAGGCTTTTTCAAAAATCCCTGTCCTTATATCGAGTTTTTGCTTTTTAGAAGAAAAAATCTGGATTTCTGAAAAACGATCGGCAAAATCGGAATCCTTGCGATATTTGGAACCAGACTGACAAAACAAAACCGGTGAAAATTTTCGAAAATCGGGCTAAAAAAGTGTCGGACCCGAGGCGGGGACGAACTTCTGTCCTTATATCGAGTGTCCTTATATCGAGTGTCGACTGTAATCGTTTTGGCACCAAAACAAAATAAATTTTAAAAACAGGTTTCACTGATCAGTTTTTTAAATTTCGCAGCCTAAAATACATTTCTTGTGCGTTTTAGGTTCTAAACATTATTTATGGTCGCTTTTGGCCTATGGTTTTGTTCTGCGTGCAAATTTATATAGCAATAAACACATTGTTACAACTTTATTTGAAAAAAATAATTGGGTCAGGAACACACTGAAAATTTGAGAAAAATTGTTTGCAGAGTTAAGAGGATTCCCTGCTGTGGATTAAACACGCCGCCCTTAACAAATATACAGATAAATTACATAGACTTTTGCTATAATTTTTTTTATTAAAAAACTGAAATTTGGCTGCAAAAAGCAAACAATTTATTTAGTCTTTAAAGCGGTCCGTGATAATAATGCAAGGGGGTTGTCTGGCTAGTTGACATGTGGCCACCCTAGTGCCACAACTTTGAAAGAAGGCAGACGTATTTATTACATGTGCAGTGGCGCTTCCAAATGTCCCCTTATTTTCAATCAATTCTCAGAAAGCAAAAAAGGAGAAAAAGTCAATTTAAAGACATTTAAAAAATACAATGGAAATTAATAGTTTTCATTATTTTAATCAAATTTTACCTTTACTGAAAAATTAAAAGCACATTGGACTCTCGATTTAGTGTAGTTGTTATGCTTTTCGACCCTGAAATAGCTTCTTTTCTGCCGGAAATTTTGAATTTTTATTTTCAAATCAATTTTCTTTTTTTTAAGGGGCATACCAGCGCGTTACATTGCAATTAAGGCGGGGACCAGCAATTTATTTCTCTCATGACAGTTTTCTTTATGCAATGATAGTTTTTTGCATACTTTTTAAAAGTAGGATAAGGTCAAAAAATATCATATTTTCCACAAACCTTAAGAAAACAAAGACGATTTTTGAAAACTTGCTGGTCCACGCCTTAATTTGCGGTGTTAACGCGCTGGTATGCCGCTTTAACTATCTTGTTGGATCTCAATTGAGCTCATATGGTTTCAGAATATCAAAATTGTTTTCAATGCGATGAAAGTAAGCGATAGCTCTAAAAAATGACCTATCTCACAGAGGCCATAACTTACCAGGAGAAATTATTTTCATAACTTGTATCGCAGATTTATAATCTCCATAAAAAAAATTTCAAAACAATATCCTGCCCACACCTAGTCTGTTGAGCGTTAAAAAAATTATGGTCATTTAGAGGAGGTTTTTTTTCGGAAACTGTTTTTGTTTTTTTAAGCAGGCAGTCATCGTAAAGTTTAAGAACATTTTAAAGGCATAAAAAACAAATCATTCGCCATACTCCAAAAAAATAAAATAAAAAAGTTTATTTAGGCCTTTAGCAGAGCTTTATTCCAATTTTGCCCATGGGGATAATTAGAGTAAATAGGGTATTTCAGAAAATCGAAAAGTATTTAAATCTTTAGTGTATACCCTGGCGGCTGGCCCAAGCACACACTAAATCAAGAGTCCATTGTAGCATAAATTTCCCAAAAGATATGAACCTTTTGGTCTTTAAAACATACAATAATCAGTCTATATTTTTCATCCAACAAGGAAAGCAAATATAATTTTCACCCGACCAATTCAAAACTGGCTGTCACTTGCAAAAAATGTTTAAACTTGCAAAGAGTATCGTAAAATGGATAAATTCCACTATAAGTAAGGAAGAGCAAATGAAGTGTTTAATAATAATAACATCAATATAAAACCTGCCAGCACTGTACAGCTGAGAGAAGTAAAAGGTTTAGGCAGAATACGCTGGTGCTCTTCTCGAAAGAGAAAAGGTGACAAGGAGTAGTTCCCCACACACAAATTCCATCACTACCACCACAAATCAGCCTGTATTATAGGAGGTAGGCTGTATATATGGTGTATAAGGACAGTCTCGAACAAGACTAAAACCATTACAAAAAAAGCTAATTCTACACTTTTTGTTATCTATTTTGAATAAAGTACAGGGTAGTCTCAACACAAAATGGGAAGTTCAAATTTTGCATTTTAGATGTCGTTTTAGAGCAACATTTTGTTGACAACTTGCTGTTGCGGTATAAACACAACTTGTTCACAATTAAAAGTTAAATTAGCAGCGTCAATATTTAAATTCTTATTCCAGTAGCGCTAAAACACTTGATATTGACGTTACTCATCCCATTTTTTATTCTGAACAATAGCATATTGTCAACCAAATATGGCTCTACAACGACATTGAAAAATACAAATGCGAGCTGGCAATTTTTCGTTGAGACTATTACCTTAACAGATTTTATCTTTTTTTAAAAGGCTAAAATTAGCACGAAAATAGTTTGAGTATGAAAAACCGCAAAAAAGCAATAAGAAAAATAAAGCATTAATGGTATAATTTTGTATAAATAGCAAAAATTGTGGTAAATCATCTCGGCAAACAAAAGTGTGCGTAAGACTCCCGAACAAGAGAATAAAGGAAGCTTTGGCCTTGTAATAACAGGAAAGAACACTGGCAGCAGGTGGAGAGGATGCACACAACGGGAGATATAATCCACTACTACTACTACAAATTATTATAATAACAGCAACAGCAGAAAAAATTAATAATAAGTGGTGGTAACACACACTTCTCTCTACACACACTTTTTGTCACCAGGTAAGTTGAAAAAGACACTCGAAAAGAGAATCTAATTTAGCAGCCAGCAGACTAAATATAACTCACTTTTTAGTGGGTTAACTTACTTAACGTAGACTACTGGCCAATGACAAGCCAAAAAAATATTCAATGTGTGTAAAAGTAAAAAAAGGAAATGAAAAGTAAAAAAAAGTCAAAAATAAATAAAAAACATTCAGCATAAAAGTCAATCACTTGGTCATTCTAATGTTCGAACTTCTAGGTATGCATACTTGGTACACCGCCGCTATTCTGCTATTCTTTCTTTTTCTCTAAAGACCGACACCAAAATACCTACGTAACACAACCTTGGTAACCTATATAGAACCACCTAGTTAATCAAGACTCCTAAGTACCACTACCTGAGAATAAGGTACCTAGGTGGCTGGGATACCTACCTACTTTTTTACGAAATATAAGTAAATTGATATATAAGTCAACCAAATAAGCGAGAGAAAAACTATTGACTCCAATTTTAAAAATGAAAATTTTCATTACTTCCTCATCATTTTTTTTTAAATTGTTTTAAAGCCCAATTAAAAAATTTTCAAACAAGAAAATGTCGTTAATAAATAAACAGAAAAATCAAAGTAAATTTCGTCATTCACTTATAGCATTTATGGCACTAAATCAATATTACAAAAATCAAACTGCAGTTTCGGACAACCAAAACCTACCTCTTTTTTATATTTTGAAATGTCCAATGCAGCAGACACGCATTAAAATAAAGCATCACTCAAAAAATCAGCCAGCGAAAAACAGGACTGCCACAGTGCGCTGTGAGAGGTAGAGGGATGAGGCCCAGTGAATATATGAAATGGGTGCGCCTGGCTCATCTGTACCAACAATTTGTGGAGGTGCACACAGGTAGAGGCATATCCCCCTACCATTTGATTGATTAAAAAGAACACAGAGAAATAAAAAAAATTGAGAATGCCTGGTGGGAATAGGCAACCGACACCACCACAAACAAATCAATTTAGGAGGAAGACCTGGAGAGAGGTAGGCACAAACTGCTTTCCTAACTCTAACCAGTTTACCTAGTCTCTATGCCCCGCCAGCTTTCTATTCTCCAAACATAAACAAAAAATAGCTGAGCAAAGAAGGAAAAATAGGTGGTTGTGTAGGGGGTAACCAACAGCTAGATAGACAAAGAGGTTGAGATAAATAACAAATTGCAGTGCATCGAGACACGCAATAAAGGAACTAAATAATGAAAAATAATAGCGAGAAAATCTTTCAATTATTCATGGCTTTAAATGTTTCTGAAGAGTTTTTAAGAGTTTTTTAAGTTTTAAAATAGCTGAAATTTGAAAAAAACTTAAAAAATATATTTATAAAAATTAGGCCAAACCTTAAAAGCCTGTTTTGGAGGGCATGTCGTAATGGAGTAAAAATCAGTGTTTTAGGTAAACTGTTTTTATTTTGGTCTTTTCACGACAAAAAAATAAGTCAATAAACAACTGATTTTCTCATCATTAAAAAGCACATCAAGCCAAGCCAGAAAACAAATCGTGCATAATTTATCACCTAATTGCTTTGACATACTTTACAGCAATTTCAAGAAAAAAGTTTCAGGAAATCTGAATTTACGGTCAAATCTAATTTTTTGCCGTAAAATTATCAATAACTGCTGGAAAATTTGCAATTATAACCAAAAGCAGAAAAAACGTTTTTGGTATTCTGTATTTTCAGTATTTAAATTTTCAAGATTTGTTTCATTTTACAAATTGAGACCTTGTTTTGAATGTTTCCCACATTTACGGCTACCTATGAAATCTGTTTCTACAGTCCCTCTTGATTTAACGTCTCTGAAGGGACCGCGAAATTGGGACATTACATCAAGAGGCGACTGTACCTCTGTCTGTTCCCTGCATGAAGCAGCATAGGGGTCTATTATTGCCCATATTTCTGTCGATATATCTCTGAGGTATTTTTAGAGATGCTTTAGTTTTTGAAGGCTTTGTGATCATGAAAAACATAATTAAACTCATGTTTTCTTAGTCTTAATTCATTAAAATGTTTAAATTTTTTAAAAATAAGAACGTCAAATAAACCCTAATGAAGTAGTCTTCTTCTTTAAAAGTCTCACAAATTCTTTGGAACTAGCAAATAATGGAAAAAAGTGTCGTAAGGTAACCGTTAATGTCCCACCTTCTTCAAAAACACAGAAATAGTTAGCACTTACTTGCACAAATAGTTGTCTCATAACTGTAAATTTTGCAGCTACAGTCAACCCTCGATTTAACGACACACGAAAATGAGCTAATTGGTTGGCTTCGACTAAAATTTAGTCAAAGTGAACCCTCGATTTAACGACATACTCAGTCGGTTTCCAGGGGTGTCATTAAACCGAGGGTTTACTGTCCTGCAAAAGTGAAAGTACTGTTTGATTTTATGCTTTGATTGAGGGCCAGATTTACGAAGATATATTTTTATACAGTTTGCAAAAGTTTAACAAAAAAAGGAGTAGTTAAAGAGATGATTCAATTCAACATGGAACTGCTCATCTATTCTCGCAACAACACACTAATCGCATCCAATCTCGTATAAAATATCACACACAAATTTGGAAGGGTGTGCGAGTAACCAAGGAGCAACCGGTTTGTACATAAACACAGACATCACCGCTCCATTGTTGGTGGTTGACTGAATGGGGGTTTAAGTCACACCTCTCTTATTCAAGAATAATACTCATTCCACATTCTCAAATATAACTTTTGCCTTTTCGCTGAAAAAATAGCTGCATCTGTTGTCTGTTTTTGCCAAACACATGTGGTGGCTGGAAGTTTTATTGGCAGTTCTTTTACCTCTGTTGTGGAAACAACACATTTTATGAGCCGATTGATTTCCCTTGTTCCAAAAAAAGTATTTTTACTCCAAAGGTTTACGACCTTTTGGAAAAATGCAAAGAGTCTGAACACAAATAAACACTTGAACTTTTTTTGGACAAATGAAGGTAAAATTGTTTGAATCATCTTTTCTACTTTTTGGCTGTTGTAAAATAAGGCAATTACTGATAAATAACAACAAAAGTATGTGGTTTGATCACACAACACAACAATTTAATCAATTTTGACTTTAAAAAAAACTAGTGAATGTTTCAACAGAGGTGAAAAAAGCCATAAAACATCTAAGTAACTAAACCTGGTTAGAACAAGGGAGTGGGAAGAGTGGCAATGAAAATGATCCAACTTATAGATAAAAGCCGCCCTAGCTGCTGCTAGTTTTTGCACACAGCCCGCTGCTTTCAGCACCTTTGATCCCGAACAAAAGAACAGAGAGGAAAAAAAACTCATTTATGCACCTAGGCTGACAAGTCACACATTTTAGCACAAAACTCTTGTGAATTATAGTTATTATAGTTCCTTGTAAAAAAAAGCCTGTAAAAAGACAGTTTACTGCTGTCTTTAAAATATGACAAAAATTGATGTTTATTTTGGTTTGGTACTTACAATCAAATTTATTGACTTTCCAATTAATGCTTTTCTTCAGTTTTTTTAATCACTTTATTATAAGTAAGTTTTATTTACCAAAATCTAAATAGTGGAATCAACAAAGATTGTAAACCTTTTTGGCTCTAGCGTGAACACTACGATCCCTCTTATTCGATACCACTTATTTAATCCTCATTTATTCGACTAGGTATTCGGAATCGACACATGATAAAAAAAAGGGAGGGTGTTATCTTAAACCATCCTAAACACCTCAAACTACCACAGACCACTTTAGTGTTTTTCTGTAGATTTGGGGTGCTTTAGGGCATTTTTAGAGTTTTAGGGTGAAACTTCGTTTTGCCAAGTTTAGATTTGACAAATATCATTTCTCCGAAACATTACCTAGCCATCTATTCAACTCCTACAAGATCTAACGATTTCACTTTTTGGATTTTAATTCTGAATTTTCGGGGGTTGAAAAATAAGCTTAACATGGATTTATCGGAGTAAATCTGAAGCTTATTATAACTTAACTATATGTAACAGCCATAATGCTAAAAATAACCAAATTGGTGAAAACAATCTCATTTGGCTAATCAATCAAGAAGAAAAAAACAGAAAAAATAGTAAAGGAAAAATATAATTGTTGTTTAATAGGTTGTTGCCTTGATAACAGCACAAGCGGTTCTCCAGCATACCTAACAGCAATTCAAGTGGTCACGTTTTTGTTTCAGTTCTCCTTGCTGCTGTAAACATTCTTCACTGTGAAATTTAGAAGAGAAAAAAAATAGTGATTTCAGGGTTTATGCAAGGCTCTGATCTTAAAGTTTTGAAAAATACGATGAAAAAAGTCATACACAAAAATCAGATTTAGGACAAAATGAAATTTTTGTGCAAGATCAATTTCCAACAAAACATTTTCTTTGATCTCGGTGTTGAATTTTTTCATTTCGAAAAATTAACATGGAAAATAGGAAAAAAAACAATTGTTTAGTTGTTATAAATACCTCAACGATATGTCTTTAGAAAGCCTATTATCCAAGCGTTCCAATGCGTAGAAAATTATTAGTACTAGCTTTATAAAAAACAGGATATCTACATCTTAAAATTTAAAGTGTTTTTTTCCCAAAACCGTGCTTACCGAAAATCGCGCTTTTTGACCCACCTGTTAAAATAAACACATCAAATACTTTAAAATATATGGAATCAGCGTTGATTTCTGTACCAAAAGGTAAATCTATAGAAAGCAGTCTTTTACCTGTTAAAAAGGGACAGTTTCAAAGGGGGTGGGTTAGCGAATTTCAAATGTTTGATAGCGTAACTTTTTTGACAGGCACAAAAAATCCTAACTTTGTATTTTTATGCAAAGGATAATAATATTTTTTACAAAGAAAGTTAAGTTTTCAGTAAATCTTGTATTTTATCTTGACAAAGAGGTTCATAAGTTCTAAGCTCAAAAAGTTCCTCTGAAACTGGCTCTCTGGTGGTCGCATTGTATGTGCTGCTTTCTAAATCTATATTTGTTGTGTTGTGATTGTCAGAAGACCAGGAGCTTGTTGGCTGGAGATTTAGTTTTTCCTGAATATTAATACTCTATTTTATTTAAAAAAAATCAGTATACAGTCAAACCTCTACATTTCATCCCGCAAGGGACTGACCCTGCCCGGATGCAATATAGAGGGGATGCAATATGGAGGGTTGATAATAGGTAATTTATTTTCCGGCCAACCAACCAAACCAAAACAAAAAAAAAGCGGATGCAACATAGAGGGTTGCTATATAGAGGTTGGACTGTACAATGTAGTCTATATTTAAAGCATCCAACAAGTATTGAAATTTACTGAGCATCAGTTTACTTAGAGAGTGGAGTGGTGTGAAATTTTCGCTTTTAACTTTTATTCTGCATCTTGTGACATAGTTGAATTTTTCAAAAACTGTTTCCTATGGGCGTAGCTGAGGACTTGAATTTCAAGCAAAAAAATGACCCAAAAAGAGACCTAAAAAATTTTTGAGAGATTTATTTCTGCAAATTTTTATCTAATATAGAACAACGTTTTTCACCAAAAGTTGAAGAAATGGCTAGACAGAATATCTACTTTGATTTATGCGAGTCATACTGACGGTAAGACCGGCAACTTATGGTGTGCAATGTAATGCTGAATTTTCAATGAAAATCGAAATCCACTTGGGTCTTTCTGGGATATTTTTTCGCTTCCAGAGCACCCGAAACATAGCTTAAAGAATGCAACTACGCCGCAAAATGCAGAAATAAAAGTTGCTTCAAAAATTCGGCGCTAGTAGCAAATATCCCCCCTCTCCCTAAGAATTCGACCTTTTAAAAATTGCTGTAACTACCCCTGCAAACAACAAGTTTAGGCTAAGCCATTAGGCTTGGAGGTAGGCCAGCGTACGGAAGTTGTGACTAATAAAGAGTTGACGCATATTTTCCGGGGTCTGGGGCAGCAATTTGGGTACTTTTTACGGTATAACAGCAACTCGTTACAAATTGTGACTCGTTACAATTTTGAATTTTTCAATTTCCTTTTTTTGACTGTTTTCTGCATGTCCTCTTAACTTTTTTAACTTAGGCCTTAGGCTTAGGCTTAGGGTAGGCCAGCGCACGTTAGGGCGGGCTCAAACGTGTATCTCAAACTGAGCACCAAAACGCGCCAATTTGAAAAAACTGTAACGAGTCACAATTTGTAACGAGTCGCCTGGCAGTCACTTTTTACTTAAGTAAAAAAGGTGAAAATCGTTGGGGGGGGGGGGAGTTAATCGCTACTAGGGTCGAAAATTCTAATAAAATTTGACACTGATGGGTCTCTTACAATAAGCAGGTGTAGGTGCAGGAGTGGGTCAAGGTCGATGTCATGTTCTTACAGTGACAAGTGTAGGTGGATATGTTCTCACGTTAACCTACACCTAGACCCGCACTTCCACCTGCACCAAAATCTCACCCTCGGCTGACTAGACGATTTTTATATTTCGCATCACAGTTTTGTAACATGATTTTCCAGCTAAAATTCAGTTTGAAAAACATCTGTAAAAAAATAGTTGACATATTGTTCATGAAAACGGCTGAATCAAGACCAGGTGGATGTTTTGAATTTGAATTGAAAAACACCGACCAGAGGGCAGGGCCAGCTGAGGACATTAATTTTTATGAAAGTAATAATACTAGGAAAAGCCCTTTCTAGGAAAACGTGCATATAGGAAAATACCAGGCTAGGACAATTCACACTTGGACAATGACATGTTTGGACAGGAGACCCTAGGACAATCGACTCTAGGACAATGGCTTTTTGGAAAAGCGCCTTTCAGGAAAAGGGACACTAGGACAATCTACTCTAGGACAATCGCTTTTTAGGGCAATTTATAGAATGACAATGGACAACAGGACAAGAGACTATAGGACATACTGTTTTCAGACCCATAAAGTGATGTTATAACGTTTTAGACAGTTAAAAATTGTCCGAAAAGGCTCTTCCAAAAAGACGATTGTCCTAGAGTATATTGTCCTAGTGTCCCTTTTCCTAAAAGGCGCTTTTCCAAAAAGGCCATTGCCCTAGAGTCGATTGTCCTAGGGTCTCCTGTCCAAACATGTCATTGTCCAAGTGTGAATTGTCCAAGCCTGGTATTTTCCTATATGCACGTTTTCCGACCTCAACCTACACCCGACATTGTAAGAACACACCGACCTAAACCTGCACCTACATCCGCTCATTGTAAGACACCTATAAAAAATCAAGTTAAAGTTGATTTTTTTGGTTTTTTCAGCCCTCAACACCAGCGAATGATATATTTTGTAGTGGATTGTCACAAAAAAATCTTAGACAATGCATGGCCCATGTAGCAACTTACATTGGTTGGAGTAGAGGTTGGACGGGCAGGCAAAGCTTCTAAATTAAAGTCTGGAGCTATTTGGTAAATGTAGGAGCCAGATTGTATGTTGCCGTTTGGTAAATTTTCAATTGGATAAGTATCGATTAAGTAGAAAACAGAACATAAAAGCAGAACAGTTAACAAAGAGGTCATTTTGGGAGAGATCAAATTGCTGTTTGCAGCAGATATATAGCTTGGTGATCGACTGAAAAATAGGCGGAAGAAAAACAACTGTTTTGGGTGTGTTTGTGTGGATGAGTTTTGAAGGAGTGTTCAATGTGAATTATTTTGTGTGTTTCTTTTTTGTTTCAACATCGTTTAATCAATTAATTCAATTAAATATGGGAAAATTTCCTCAGCCATCTCAACAAATGAGTCATACATGAACGTGAAATTGTAAAAGACGGTAAGCTTTTAAAGTTTTTGTTTACCTTTTAACAGGGGATGGCAGACTGTGACTTTTACACGTATAGACGCGACTTTTAATTCTGCTTCGATCTGTGTTTTTGGTTTTTACCAAAATACAGCCGACTCTCAATAAACCGGAAATATAGGCGACAGAAAAGTGGCCCCTTTTTTGTCCCTTCCCAATACAGCCCTTATTCCTTCAAAAGATTGTTTTCCAGAATTTAAACATAAAATTTTTCGCTTCAAAACTCTTTCTAGACTAAAATTACATATGTTAGACCACTAAATTTTTTGGACTACTGAAATATATTTGGACTAGTAAAGTTCCATTGGACTAGTAAAATGATAAAAAAAAACAAGGTGAAATAGACCCTAGGAAAGGGTGAGCTGAGTCTACGGGAACATCCATTTAAGTAGAAGACCAATAAAAATTGGTCCAAATCACGATGTAAATCATCATTACCTAGCTAAAAACCACAAAAAATCCGGATCTGGATCAAGACCTATTCTGACAAAAATTAGGAAACAGCCAAAGTTATAGTGGATCAACAAGAACCACGACTGAAACACGACCAATAGATCACGAGCAACTCTTGATTAGGTTGTCAAATCCAGCGCTCGATTTCAATTTTTTCGCTCAAAAACTCGAAACTTTTTCGAGTTTTAAGTGCTCTAAAGTATTCTTGAGTTCTAACTGGTTTCAAGTTTCTGGCAAATAACTGTTAATTTTTAGTGCGTATAGCGAAAAGGTGTCTTTCTCGGTCAGCTGATTATCATAACTTCTGAACTAGAAATTCTAGGTCTCATCAGCAAAACAAATGGTGCTAATTCCTCGTCAGCAAGGTAGAATAAAACTATTTTGGCAGATCAATCGAAGAAAAGCAATGGATGAAAGCTAAAAGAAAATAATTAAAATATTAGAAGATAAGCTATGACATCACATCTTTTGGTTTTAGAAAATCTGTAAGGGTGAATGGTCGACTCTTACATAAAAAATAATAATTGTTAATATATTTAGCTTCAACTATATTAAGAGGTCAATGATTTTTGAATATTCGCAGTTACTCGACTCGTTAATTCTATTTATGACGCTCCCTTGGATTTTCGATGATCATGATCTTCACTGATCTTGACCACAACCAATGCTGGCAGCCTTTAGCTTTTTGTTCAATAAAAATGTTCGGCGGTTTTCTGTCTAAAAGTTTTCTTTTAACGGCGGCGAAGCCGCCCAAAAATTGTCGAGTTCTCGACTCGAGCGCTCGAAAATTTCGAACTTCGAGTCACGAATCAAGTCGAGCGCCCGACAACCCAGTGGTATCCATCTGCAACAAAAGGATTCTCAGACATTGGGAGAAACGAACATATGGTAGACTCACACACAGTCTGTTCAAACAATAGGAGTAGGGTTGTCGACATGTCGAAATTTTCGACATGTCGAGCCGAAATGTCGAGCCGAGTCGAAACTTTTCAACATTTCGTGTCGTGTCAAAATGTCGGAAATCAATATCAGCCAAAACTGACATTCTCAGTGGCTTGAGCACTTTCAATTCTTTGAGCCTTTTTTGCAATTCTTTTCTTTGGCATGCCAGTAACACATTGATCTCTGAGCACTATTCCATACCTCCTTGTTTCACACTAAACTGAATAGTATCGTAATATTCCCTTCTTTGTGCTTCTGTCTGATGAATGCTTTTATTGGAGAGTTTGGACGACGTCCATCAGACGGCAGATGATCCTAATGATTTTTAGCTGATTCCACAAAGATTTCTACGTTTCTTTGTTCATTGTTTGCCATGGTCGGGCGACGAATCCTCAGCACAGCAGGACAACCAAAGATTTTCTTCGTTTGTAGCTGCATTCATAGCTTTCGACACTGCTTATCTCCAACGATAGGCTTTCTAGCCCTAACATATTTCAATAAATACTGAGTAGCGCAGATAACAAAAAAAACTTACAGTCTCCATTTGTTGCTTGACCAAGAATTGCCAGGGTGCTTCTTCCGATTTTCCAACTCGTCTTCTGCATCGGAAGCTTCAAATGTCTCGATCACGTTGTACATGATTCCCGCAGCAAGCTTTTTTGGTTGAACGACTTGTTCGATATGCATCTGAAACAGATAACGAAATGATTTAAGGTAGACAAAGATGGAAGAAATACAGATCGGTGATTCATAGTTCAATTGGAATAAATTGGCAGCAAAATTCAAATTTTTAGCAGCAAAACTCAGATTTTGGCAGCGAAATTCAAATTTTTGCAGCAGATTTGATTTGGCAGCAGAATTAAAGATTTTGGCAGCCTAATTCAAATTTTTGCAGCAGATTTAATATTAGCCCCAGGAAGAGTTCTTGTGACTATTTGCGGGAAATAGTCACAAATTTTTGAATTTGCATTTTTTCTATAACAACAACAAGCTGTCAATTATTTTCTTTACACTTTCACATTACTATCTTGTGTCCGACATATTATATTTTACTGATCAGTTATCAGGAATTAGTCTAAGCAATTAGTTAGATATGATCATAAACGTGCTGTTCAAAATTAAAAAAATCGTTAATTATTAGAGAGCGGAGGACAATGATAGAGGAGAGTTTGTTAGGAGTAAGTCTGTTGCGTAAGTCTGTAGCAACTATTCCCATGACGTGAAATGCTCTTTCACTTTCACCACTTGAACCTTGTATGCACAGAATTTCTCTGGCCACTTGACTGAGAATTGGGAATGTCTAAAAAGTTTCCCCTGCGTAATATAAAATTTAATGACAAACCTGGTTCATTAGGCAAACGAGCTAGTCCTACTGGATAATAATCCTCAGAATCATTTACATACTCATCCATAATTTTAGCAAAAATTTATTTTAACCTATACTTAAGCTTAAAAAAGTGAATTTCAACACACCCTTGTGCTCTTTGCAATCATGTTTACATAAAATACCAACATGTTGTTTAACCACTTGAATAAGCTTTGATGTTTGTTATGTTGGGATGATAAAGCGCCCTTACAGGATCAAAAAACTTTACAATTAAAAATATCTTGCTGCTGAATGTGTAACTGGTCAGTAAAATATATATGTCGGACCACAAGATAGTAATGTGAAAGTGTAAAAGAAAATAATTGACAGCTTGTTGTTGTTATAGAAAAATATGCAATACCTAGCACACTCAAACTCATATATAGTTTATTCCGATAGTTACTGATACGCGATTAGACCTGAAAATGAGTGATGTGAATGCTAAATAATATAACTCTCGCTAGGCAGCCTCTTGTTTAGAAGTTGACGTGCTCCGGCAGTTATGTTACATGGGCCCAGCCACACCGCCTTGGTTTATGGAGCACGAAGGCACATAGAGAGTGACACTTCGACCACATACAGCCCGACAAAGTCAATAATTTCGTAGACAAAATGTAAAGTAGACAAAAAGGTTGTGACTTGAAGTATGCATGAGTGGATGACTTTGCCGAGCTGCATGCAGTTGCAGTGTGAAGTGCATCAAAAAGTTAAATTTACCTGACCAGCAGACCTAAAATCACAAATAGAAGCAAGCAAAATGATACCTGATGTCACCAATGTCTGGGGTGATCTGAAATTCTGGACGATGAAGCCAATCGGACTGGAATTTTGATCCGCTGAATCGATTTCTCGCAAAAAGTTTATCCCCCTTCAGTAAAACCCCCTAAAAACCAGTTATTATAGGCTTTAACCACTCTGGAGTGGCATTGGTCTTTGTCCACTCCTAAACTTCACACAGAAATGATTAAATAGCTTGAAAAAATTTAAAAAATTATTGATTTCTTGTCAAGAAATAGTCACAAGAATAGTCACAAACGTTCAAAATAGTCACACGATGTGACTATTTTTTAAAATCGTTACTTTCGTGTCGAGAAATAGTCACAAGAATAGTCACAAAATTAAAATAGTCACAACGTGTGACTATTTTGGCTATTTTGCAAATTCAAAAATTTGTGACTATTTCCCGCAAATAGTCACAAGAACTCTTCCCTGATTAGCCCTAAATTTTAGTACGTTCACTGACTTCCAGGGCCAAAACTATCTAGCAATCGATTGAAAGCATTTCCAACACTGTTTTTTTGTGTCAGAAAATGGCCTATTATCAGGATTTCAAGCAAATGACCATCCAAATGAAAGGAAACCAGCCAAAATATGCTTACTTAGTTTTATATAGTCTCAACCGCTACCAATTTATTTATTTGTCAACGTGTTTGGGAACTTTTTAGAGTCAGAATTTCATGGGGAATCAGACAGTAATTTCTCCACACATATTTTAAACTCTCAGGTTCGATCCTAGTGTGTGCATGACCTATTTTATCTACGCAATCTACGCAAAAAAATGGGTAGCTATCGAAGATTTGATCAGGGAAGGCATGAGTATTTTGGAGGTGTTGTTTTGAAACTGACGCTATTTCAATCTAGATAGTAATCATAACTATATATTAAAAATGACGCCAGAAAGCAGGGCTACATTTTGAGCATAGTTAAACCCCTACTTAAGCTTATAAATGACTAGCTCGGGGGCCCGCCTGTCGGCGGACCACCCTCGCCTTAGTCAAGCTGCAAGTATAGCATTCAAAAATAATACATTCAAAAAATAAAAATGAAAATCAATTAATCAAAATATACTAACACAAAACATCAAAAACTGACTGACATATTTGCTTTCCTGGCAGATCACTTTTCTCTTCGGGGGCACTTACTCACTCCTGGCACGCCTACCAACTCTCCTGGAACACCTACTCACTCTTCTGGCCACTCTCCTTCTTAACCCACCCACTCTCTGCCTTAGGTACCTACCTTCCTGCCCTACCCACCCACTTTCCTGGCTCGGGTACCCACTCTCTTGGCTCAGGTATCCACTCTACTGCCTTATCCACCGACTTTCTTGGCTCGGGTATCCAGTCTCCTGCCATACCCACTCACTCTCCTGGCTGGGGAACCCACCCTCTTGCTATACCCCCTCTCCTGGTTCAGATATCTACTCTCCTGTCCTACCCAGCCACTCGCCTAGCTCAGGTATTCACTCTCCTGCCAAACCCACCAACTAACTCAAATATCAAAAATTCTCTAATTACTGACGATTATATTGTGTATCAACTCTCCAGGTAACCCTACCTACCTTCCTGGCATACCTACTAACTCTCCTTTCTCACCTACTTGCTCTCATGGAATACCTACCAACTGTCCTGGCTCACCTATCTACTCTCTTTCTGCAACAAAAAGACAGACAAAAAACGACTAATGACAATATAAAACAACTTTCCTTTCGAGACAGAAACGAAAAACATTTTAATTCAAAAGAAGTCCAAATTTCAAATTCCTACCGACTGATCCCCTATCCACCCTCCAGGTACACCTACTAACTCACCAGGCCCCCTTATCCACTCTCCAGGTACCTCTACTTCCATTTCAGGTATCCCTACTTCCTTTCCAGCACCCCTACTTCCTCTCCAGGTACACCTACTAAATCTCCAGGTACCCATTAGTTTCTCTCCAGGTACCCCTATCCACTCTCCAGCCGCCCTACTTACTCTCCAGCAGCTCTGCTGACTCTCCAGGTACCCTTACTCTCTTTCCAGGTACCCCTACCCACTATCCTGGTACCCCTCCCACTCCCTTACTCACTTTACCACTTTACACTTGGTATTCCTTGCCTGTCTACTCACCTACTCATAACTACCTACTTTCCTGTTTCACCTACTCACTTTCTGACTTACTTGCTTTCCTGAAAACCTCACAGACCAAAAATTTAATAAACACAGCTCAAGAACAGTATTATACGACTTTCCTCTCAAGACAAAAATAGAAAAATTCAAAAGTCCCAAAGAAAGGCCAATTTTCAAATTCCGTCTAAATGACCACCCCATAAAAGCGTCCATATATCCGGTTTACGTTCGTCATTTTGAACCGATCTTTTTTTAAAATAAAACTGAGATTCTGGGCTACATTTTAAGCGTGGCACAAAAATTCCACTAATAACAGCTCCGAGATTTTGACTCAGAACGAAAAAATCGACAATTTGGTCACTAAAATTCAAAAATTGAAACCAAAAAAAATCTCAAAACCAAAATTCAAAACAACCATTCTAGTCCTGAGATTCCAAGCTTCGATTTAAAAAAATTTTTGACCGAAAAACAAACAAAAACACTCCAAAAAAACATCAATTTTCCGTAAACAAAACAGCTCTAATACTATATACCGTATTTCCTCTAATATACCACCCGCTCTAATAAACCCACCCCCTCAACTTCCAGTGTCTGTATCTCGAACAGTGTAAATATTCTGCAAAGCTGTTTTTGCGTTTTCTTAGTTCCCACGAGCTCTACCGATTCGCTTTTGGATTTGGTTGAAGCCACAAAATCTCAAAATGACTCTAAAAACCCACCCCTCAGAAGGGTTTGAAAAATAAACCCACCGGTGGTTATATTAGAGGAAATACGTAGGAGATTGCAAGAAAAAGTCCGTTTCAAAATATTACCAAAAAGTTCTGAGATAGTCCAAGTGGAATGGCATGGAAGTGGACATGGTTGAATTTTTTCGAATCCTAGTTTCAACGTTCTACTTACTTGTTCTCTACAAACTTGTAAGTTAAAGTGCATAAAAGGTGCGCATCATAGGAAAAGGTACACACTTGAGTATTATAGTTTTCCAGCGACCGATGCTAGAAAAGCATCTAGAGAAAGAACTAAGACCTAAAAGCTTACTTTTTAGATGGACAATCGCCTTGCCTAATGGTTCACACCACAATCTAGATGCTTTGAATGAACTCCCGGCATGAAAACGAATTTTGGCTCAAATGTCGACGCTCAAACGTCGGCGCTCAAATGTCGGATAACCGTGCGACCTTCTTACCATTTGGTATAATGACAAAGGAGAAAAATGCTTAAAGGGGGGTGCTGTTGCGTGGGATTTTTAACTATTGTTTGTTTTCCTTTCTTCGCCGCATTTTTATGTGATAAGGCTCATCTGTTATACATTACTTGGCCAATTTTTCAAGCAGATCCCAAAAATGTTATCAGAATCAAAATATTTATTGAAAAATCTCGCGAAAACGTAAAAATTGACCGAAACATTCATCCGTATTTCCCTGACGTACCTTTTCAGGATTTTTAAGTAATAGTCTTTTCGTTATGGTTTTCGCTTGTTAGATAGTTATTAGGCAATAAATCACTCAAAATGTAGCTTGCTGTCTCAGCTATCCGTCTCACTGGTAAGTTGCCTATAGCTATCACGAAAAAGCAGCCAAAAAACAGACAGTGACGAAACATGATTTTGAATAGAAAAAGTATATGTGGAGGAAATTCAGTACGAATGTTTAGTTAATTTTGATGTTTCCCATAAGATTTTTCAGAAAAATATTTGATTATGGCTCTATCACAAATGTAGTGTAAATGTTTTTGGTATTGTGAGACACCTTACATTCTACACTCACATTTACATTAACATTTAAACTTACATTTACAACTGTATAGAGCCATTATGATAACATTTGAATTTGCAAGATAGAAAAGTTGGCAAAGTAATCTGTTAACAGATAGGCCAATCAATCGTAAAAAAATATTGTTAAACCCCTTTTAACAGGGCATGCCCACGCTAGTACAGCGGTGGTGCTCGAGAATTCCAATATTATTTCCGAATCATTGAAGTTCCATACGGATTTTCAACCTGGTTTCATAACAGACCATAGGCCACAAGTAATTTTAGGCCTTGTATTGTTAGAAAACAAGTTGAAAAATCCGTAACAGAATCCAATCATTGAGGCCCACTCTTATTAGCGTGGGCATGCCCCCTCTAAGGGGGTTAACTTTTGGCGGCAAATCGATTGAGCGTATCAAATTCCCTCAGATTGGCTTAATCGCTCGAAATCGTGTGGTTGGTGTAAGTTGTGGTGGTTTAGAGAATGAGATAATGAGGAATTCCGAGCGATTAAACTCATCTGACTGGAAATTGTAATCCGCTACATCGATTTTCGCAAAAAGTATAGCACCCGTTGCCCCTTCAATATATACTGAGCGATTCTAAAGCTCCCCCCATCCGCTAAACACGACCCGCGTAAACACAATTACTAGTTTACGCCGTAACACTGTTTATGAGTCGCGTAACACTAGTGGCGTAACCACGAAAGTTTAAATAACAGAATTGTTACCCGACTCGTGGTTACGCATGTCTGTTACGCGTAACACTGCTTTGCGAGTCACGTAACAAAGTCTCGTACACACTATTTTGTTACGCGTCACACCCAGTCACGTAACACCTGATTTTTTGGCTTTGGATTCATATTTTTGTGGTTGGACCTTTTGAAATGTTTGTCTTCTTATGTAACGGGATTTAAAATGTGAGAAGTTTCTAAAAAATAGAAGTTTCTGAAGAGATAGAAAATTTCCTATTTAGGTACGCATCTCATGCTACGACGAGTTGAGTCACGTAACAACACCTTGTTATGTGACCGCTTTTGCCTAAAGTTATATCTCCATATACAGTATTTGGATCCCTGTGTCTTTTTGGCCAATTTTATATCTTAGAGCTCAATTTTCTGCTACGTTTTGCGGAACCTATGTTTCGATATCTTCCGGAAACTCAAGTACAGCATATAGTTTTTTTTATAAGCACAAATGTATGATCAAGTTCACTAAAAAAATTTTCCTGCGTCCAATTGGAGATAATGTATTTTAGCATGGATTTTCGGTGTATTTGGGTTCAAACCGATTCTCCCTAATTTGCATACTCATGTCGCTATCTTTCCGTTGTACCCAGGTAGTGGTATTCAGGTGGTACTGCCCAGGTGGTGTAACCCAGGTGGGTGCCCAGGTGCTGTGCTCACTGAGCACTGCTTAGGTGGTCATGGCCCTGGTGTTGGAATTTTTGGCGCTACTAGCGATACCCCCCCCCAACAAATTTTTTTTTCAAAATCATGTTTTAACCATCCTAAGTATTTTTTATGCGCTAAAGAACGATAAAAAGGTGTTTCAGCATTTTCTGACCTAAAAAAGTTGATTTTTAAGAAAAAAAAATTTGACCAAATTTGACTTTTTTGCCTTGGGGACCAAGTAAACCACCTGAAATGGTACCTAGAGTCCTGAAAAGATGGGATTTTGAACATAGTTTTGTTAACTGGGGCATACCGCATAAAGAAACTCTGGTATGCATGCTTTTTCATGCATCCAGAGTCACTTTCGAGGGATTTGTGTCTAAGGTATGTGTGTGGCGCGATCTCAACATCCAAGCCCCAAAGCCAGGCGCAGGGGCTTGAGAGTTAGAGATGCGCGCACTCACTTACCTTAGACATGATTCCGAGAAGACTCTGACCATAAAATGCATATATAGGCTTTTTGCCCAGCTCCAGTGACCAAAATGCGGTAAAAAACCCGAAAATGTCCGATTTTGGCCAAAAATTTTTTTTTCAAAAAATCGACTTTTTTAGTCAGAAAACGTCGGAAAACAACTTTTCATCGTTTTTAGCGCATAAGAATTACTTAGAAATGGTTAAAACCTGATTTGAAAAAAAATTTGTTGGGGGGGGGGATATTCGCTAGTAGGTCGAATTTTTTAAACAAACTCATAATACAGGTGTCTGATATAACGCAACCTTGAAATTATTCCAGCAAAAAAATGTGGTCAAATTTACGTTCGCTATAACGACGACCTTTTTCCGGTCCAAGGGTCGCGTGTATCGAGACTTGACTTTATAAAATACTGCGTCAATATTGGCAGCATATTTATAAAATTGGTTTATTTTAAACAATCATCTATTGTCAGCGAATTCTTGCATATACCCTAAATAACTTTAGAATGACTAGAGGCGCCAATAGGCGCTTGTTAACCCCTTAATAATATGAAATTAACAGTGTTAAAAAAAGATAGAATTACACGAAAAATTGCGTTATCTTCTAGGTGATTCAGGATACCTTCCAGTCGTACACTTTCCGGATAGTTGAGGCGGTTGAAACAATTTGCTTGTTGAGGCAATTGCTCACACTCCAGGCGACTGGAGTAGCATTCAGGCGTTTGGGCACCCTCTAGGCAGTTTTAGTACCTTTCAGGTAAACAGGGTATCCAGGTGGTTGAGTTACTATCCAAATAAAATTTCATCGGTATTTTGCATTAAATGAAAAAAGCACTCTATTAGCTTCTTCTCAGCCACAGCTGTCGATTAAAAAAGATCGTAAAAATAATATCCTGGTCTAACATATAAAAATAGCACTTGCAGATGGTAAACACTTTATAAAGATGAATTCTATGCAAAGATGGTTTTTTGTGAATAGCCTGTAAAAGAATGCGAGGATATCTGAATAAAAAGACAGGAAATTATTGGAGGGACCGGGGCTGTGTATTTTTAGGAGGACGTGCCCTGGCATTGGATTAGACTATTAGGTGTTATCACCTGGATCAGACCACCTGAGTACTTAGTCTATGCCACACCTTGATCTGTCTGTTGGAACAGAGAAAACTGTAAATATCTTTCCTGCATGTCTCCAGTCAGCATCCTTCACCTTTGTATGATTGCCGTTTAAACGTAAATGTTGACAAACAAGAAAGAATCGTTGACCTCAAATGTGTTACGCGACTCGGTTGTTACGCGTAACATGTTACGCAACGACACCCAACTGGCAGGACTCCCCAATGGCAGCACCCAACTGGCAGGACTCCCAACTGGCAGCACCCGACTGGCAGGACTCCCAACTGGCAGCACCCAACTGGCAGGACTCCCAACTGGCAGTACCCAACTGGCAGGACTCCAACTGGCAACGAACGAGGGTCAACTGCCGACGATTCTAACTGCCGACCCCAAACTGCCGACGAATTACCAAATTCTGATCAAATTCAACTTTTAAGTGCTTACACAATGAGGGGGTGAGGGTGCAGATCTGAGGGTGCAGAGCTCATTGAGTACACACTGGATCCGCACCTACGCACTCCCGCACTAAGAGCGGCACCACCGCAGTGCGGCACTCGACTGTACCCAATGAAGTTTTGCCTCCTCGGCGCGGGAGTGAGAAAGTGAGGAGTTCGAGTGCGGTGCAAATCCGCACCGCCGCACTCAATTTTTAATGCATTTTTTGCATTTTCAGAATTTAGTCGGATATTTTTTCCCACGTGATATATGCCAAAAAATGTATTTCTTTTTCTGAGTTGATTGACATTCATAGAATTTCGGATTCATCCTAGAAAAAACTTATAGCCGCTCAAAATGTATAAATTTCTTGATACATCCAGTAATAGAGCTGACAATTGTGCTTCAGGGGGGGGGGTTTGCTAAAGACACATTTGCTAAAAAAAATTTTTTGATAAACGCAGAAAAGCTTTGTATGGTTTTGTTCTGGCGAAATTCTTCTCACTGATACTCATAGGCGTTACACCTCAGTAGTTATGCTATCAGTGGTCTTCATCGAACCTCTGTGGTCCCAATTAGGGTATAGACATTTCCCAAAATGATTTTTTTTTCAAACAGATTTTTAAGTTTTTTTGAAATTTTTTAGATTGTGTCTGAACCATCCTAAACCATCCCAGATTTTTTAGGCCATCAGTGAATTACCTCATACCATCCCAACTGCTGAAACCACCCCGAGAAAAACCAAGACCATGAATCGAGTAAATTTTCCGTGGAAAGTGGAAACTTTCCATGAATATTTTTTACATGAAAAGTCGATTTAAGTCATTTTTCTGTCCCGCGACCTCAGTAATCAGGCTACAAATACGTAATCGGCTAAAATAGGTATGAATAAAAAATTATTAATAAGTCTAATCGACTCCAGAATTTTCGGGTGGTCCACTTGGATATCCCCCACCCTAACCCCAATTCGTGGGTAGGTACCTCATGGTCAGGTGGCTGTCACCTGGATGGCCTAAAAATGGAAGTAAAAAATAAAGTTAACACTTAGTGAGGCTCGAACCAGTAACCTCGGTGACGGCACCTCTCTCCCCGATTTAGACCAGATAGTAGCAAACCAAGTGGTCGACCACTTAGATCAAATTTTTTTTTACGTTTTCAGGTTACAAAACAATTTTTCTGCACTGATTCGAGCATGCTGAAGATGGTTTGACAGTGGTAAAATCACGTTTTATCGAGAAATTGTTGAGTTATTGCTAATTCTTGATTTATCAAAATCAATCGTTAGCGATAAATCAAAAATTTCTTGATAAAACGTAATTTTACCACTGTCAAACCATCTTCAGCATGATCGAATTAGTGCAGAAAAATTGTTTTGTAACCCGAAAACGTAAAAATATTTTTTGATCCAAGTGGTCGACCACTTGGTTTAGTGCATGGATTCTCAGGATCGCTTTTTGAGGTTGCAGGCTCAAATCCTGGTGGTAACAGACATCATTTTTTCTTGAATAACAATTATAGAATATTCTGTGAAAGAACAGTAAGACTCAGGGTGAGCAGAGTAACCACCTGGCACCTTCTCTAGAGTCTGGACCATTAAAACCAAGTAGTCGTCCACTTGGATCAAAATTTTTTTTTCACATTTTTGAGTTCCAAACCTGTTTTCTGGACTGATTCGGGCACGCTGAAGATGGTTTGATAGAGGTAAAATGCCGTTTTCTCGAGTATTTTTTGAGTTTCAGGCAATAATTGATTTTAGCGAAATTAATTATTGCCAAAACTAAAAAAAAACCCTACAAAACAGCATTTAATACTATCAAACCATCTTCAGCATGTGCAAATTAGTTTAGAAAACAGGTTTTTGGAGCATGAAAAACGTAAAAAATTGACTAAAATTTCATTTTTTAGGCCATCCAGCTTGATATCCACCTGAACCATGGGTACCTATCCTAGGTTTCATAGTTTGAGTCACCAAAATTACAGTTTTGGTACTGTCAAACCATGTTCAGCGTAAAATTTTGGGTGAGAAATCAGGGTACTGGACGTTTGACCGTTCACCAAATTGACCGTCAGCATTTTGGAACTATTTTTAGATCTAATTTTCTTTTGAATTTCTAAAAGTATTTTTACCAAATTGTAGCCCTGAATGTCAGCTACATTTTGGTACTGAAATTTCTAAAAAAATAAAGAAAATTTAGATCTAAACGTCAAAAGCGCTCACTCTGCGTTTTGCGGTGATCGAAAAGTGTGAGAGTGTGCGCCTTTTTTATTTTAGATCCAATTTTTTTTGTTTTTCTAGAAATTTAGTATTAAAATGTAGCTGACATTCATGGCTACAATTTGGTACCACACTTTGAAAAGTAAAAGTAAATTTAGATCTAAAAATCGGTTCGAAAATGCTGACGGTCAATTTGGTGAACGGTCAAACGTCCAGTACCCAGAAATCATGGTTTACAATCCCATATAAAAACAAATATTTTCGGGATTTGCAGGTACATGCTCCTCAGAATAAGTATCTACCGCATTATAGGTGTTGTGGTTAGTGAAATCACTATTTTGGTATCAACAAACTGTGTTCAGCACATGATTTTAGGTGAGATAGGGTGGTTTTCTGCCTTACTTTGAAAAATTTCCAATTTCCCGAAAATTTGTAGATCGTAGCATTAGTCTTAAAAAGTTTCAGTTAGGATCCACAAGCGGAAAAGTTGTACTCAAAAATAATTTGAGCGCCGAAAAGAGCATAAGAAAATGAAACAACGATGATGCGCCGCACTCCGAATAAAAAATCGCCTCACTCAGAATGAAAGAGCGCGGGAGTGCGGCTCCAAAAATGTGTCGCCTTATTGTGTACACGCTGGCGCCGCACCGCGGGAGTGAAGATTTGCGCGGGAGTGCGGAGTGCGGGGGTGCGGCTCCCATTGGGTACTTAGCTTTAATTGAGTTTTTAGCGTTGCGAAACTTTGACTTTTTGCCTGTTTTACCATGTTTTTCAACATGGGACTTGGCAAAAATAGCCTCTAAATGCATTTTTGATCAAGAGTCTTGCTCGGAATTATGTCTAAGGTAAGTGAGTGCACGCATCTCTAACCAACCAAGCCCCCTGCGCCCCCTTCGGAGACGCAGGGGGCTTGGTTGCTTGGGGTTGAGATGCGCACACACAGAGTTTATTTACGCAGTAGGGTCCAGTATTCAGAACTATGTTCAACATATCTCTTTTTACCCTGGCAGCTCCCAACTGGCAGCCAAATTTTTCCTATATTTCCTAGACAAACAAATCATTTTAAACTAGTAACACTAGAGTTGACCCAAACTGCGGTTCCGGTTTACCAGTCCTTTTTCGGATCCCGATTCCGGTTCCTGTCCTCATCCAAATATCAATTCTAAGCCTAACTCTATCATGATTTTGCTCTTTCTTAGCTGACTTCAAACGCATATTTTCAACTTTTGGAGCTAATTTTTTGTGTTAAATACCGAAATAAAAAAACACATGTAAAGCTGCAGCGATTAGTTTCAATAATACGTTTTTGAGACTCCGGTTTTGGTTTCGGCATAAATAAAATTCCGATTCCGGCTGCGGTTTTTACAAAACTCAAATCCCGATTCCGCTGTTAGCAAAAGTCAAATTCTGGTTCCGGTCCAAATATCGATTTCGAGACAACTTTAATTAACACTATGTTATAGTAACACTAAGTCAAAATGTAAAACAAAACATTAATTCTCACGTAAAACCGTATAGGGAGTTGGGTTTGATAGTACTAAAATTTCGATTTCACACACGCGTACCCGAAAAAAAATTCAGACCAGCGAGGGGGGGATATCACCTACTCGAAGATACCTACCCCAGAATATTCAGGTACATACAGTCTACTCTCGATAAACTGGCACCCCTGGGGACCAGCCTGGGGTGCCAGTTTATCGGGGTGCCAGTTTACTGGGATGTTACTTTGCCTAATTTCTCTGTCGGCCAGCCAAGTAGGGCTTTTTCAAAGTGCCAGTTTATCGAGGGTGCCAGTTTATTGGAGGGCCAGTTTAACGAGAATTTACAAAATTTAAAAAAGGCTGCCATTTGGGAGTCCTGCCAGTTGGGTGCTGCCGGTTGGGAGTCCTGCCAGTTGGGTGCTGCCAGTTGGGAGTCCTGCCAGTTGGGTGCTGCCAGTTGGGAGTCCTGCCAGTTGGGTGCTGCCAGTTGGGAGTCCTGCCAGTTGGGTGCTGCCAGTTGGGAGTCCTGCCAGTCGGGTGCTGCCAGTTGGGAGTCCTGCCAGTTGGGAATCCTGCCAGTTGGGGTTTTACCGTTACGCATAACACGCGAAATGTTACGCGTAACATCGAAAACTGCTGTTACGTGACTTTTGTTACGGGGGTCTGTTACGCGACTAAAAAAGGTGTTACGTGTAACAGGCTCGCGTAACACGAGTAGCGTAACAGAATTTGTTACGTGTTACGCCGGAGTGTGGGGGGAGCTTAAGGGACGATGTAGTGGTCGCTTGTTCTAACCTAGCCACCTAGCTGTCTATCTTTTGAATCTCCCTTTGTTTAAAAAAGACGTTGTTTGAACCGACTTTGTGTGAGTTTCCCATATGTTTAAATCTCCTAATGTTTGAGAATCCTTTTGTTGCAGATGGATACAACCGGCAACCCTACTCTTGTCCTTACTCTATCTAGTAGCTCCAGGTGTACGTTACCGTAATCGGTAAATCGAGCTGTATGCTAAAGCCTAGTGTCCAATGACTGAGAGGAAATTCCATGTTTTTTAACGCGGGAAGGGCTGTAAACTTTTTTTTTGTTCATAAAAAAAATTTTCTTTTGGTCACATTTTGTAGCTAAGATTCAGGGCTTCCCAATAAAAAAATTTCCAGCCACAAATCTCTGAAAAAACTTTGATAAAAAAATGCGTTTCCTCTCACTCTGCCTTTCAGTCATTAGAGTGAATGGCAGAGTGAAGGGCAGAGTGAGAGGAAACGCATTTTTTATCAAAGTTTTTTTCAGAGATTTGTGGCTGGAAAAATTTTTATTGGGAAGCCTTGAATCTTAGCTACAAAATGTGACCACAAGAAAAAATTTTTATGAACAAAAAAAAGTTTACAGCCTTTCCGCGTTAAAAAACACGGAATTTCCTCTCAGTTACTGGACACCAGTGTTTCCAAAAAACCGAAATGGAATGCCACAAACCGAAGCAGAAACCGAAATTCGGTTTTCGGTTTATGTTCATGAAACTTCCGTTTCGGTTTTCGGTTTCGGTTTTTGAAACTTTCGGTTTCTGATTTCGGTTTCGGCTTTTGAAACTTTCGGTTTCTGCTTTTGAAACTTTCAGTTTCTGATTTCGGTTTCGGTTTTTGAAATTTTCAGTTTCTGCTTTTGATTTCTAATTCTGCTTTTGATTTCTGCTTTTAAAACTGATTTTTTCGTTAGTATACTTCTGCATATTATGTGAATTTTGTTTTTATTTTTGTGGATATTCGTGTGGATCAAGACAATAGGAAACTTTGACTTCATACCAAAACCGAAAGCACAAACCGAAAGTTAAAACGCAGAAACCGAAAGTTTCAAAAACCGAAACCGAAAACCGAAAGTTTCATGAGCATAAATCGAAACCGAAAACCGAAAAATTTCAAAAGCAGAAGCATTATGCTTCTGCTCCTTTTCGGTTTTTGCTTTCTGCGGTTATATTTCGGTTTCTGCTTTCCGTTTCGGTTTTTGGAAACACTGTTGGACACTAGGCTTGAATCGGGTGTATGTTAAAGGGGGGAGGGGGTAACTTTATATACGCATCGCCTTAGGTCACAGGTTCGACTACCACTGGCTGCAGACCTTATTTTTTTTCTTTTTATTTACAAGTTTAGTGTCAAAATGTAGCCAAGCTTCTGGCTTTCACTTGAGCTATCATACAGATGAAAATTTGGTATAAAGTTAGGGCTAAAATATGAAAAACGTTGAACATGTCCAATTCGATGAAATCCTCAATATGATTATCCTAGTACTTTTCGGTAGTATCCTGGAACTGACTTTTTTCCCCATTTTAATTTACACACTCATTTGCAACCTTACACTCAAAATGTAGCCCTGCTTCTTGCCGTCATTTTCAAAATACGGTTGCATAAAATAATGTAAATTGAAATCGCAATAAAAGGCAGTTCCTAAATAATACCGAAATCTCCCCCTTAGTAGTACTCTATTGTTCCTTGGTCAAACCTTCGCTAGCTACCTTGTTTTTCTGAAGAGATTTAGTGTGAAAAAATTTCTATCTTGTTCCCCATGAAATTCTGACTCCAGAAAGTCACTAAACATGTGAGCAAATAAATAAAATTGGTAAAGGCTCAGGCTATATTAGTCTAAATACGCATCATTATGGCTGGTTCCCTCTAATTTCGGTGGTCATTTGCCAAAATCGCAAAATTGAAGCCGTTGATGACAACAAATCAGTGCTGGAAATGAATGCAATCGATTGCTCGATGATTTTGGACCTGAAAGTCAAAAAACTTACTAAAATAGTAAATTAAAACACCCCCAGAGGGACTTGAACTTTCGACAAAAGGCGATGCGTATAAATTTAACTTAAATGAAGCTTCGACTGTAGTATGAATTATGCGAGTTCAAATTAGCGCCTTTATTTTGTTTATTTGGTGGCAATGTGAAGTGCCCGCAAGGTTAAGTGCTACAAATTCTTGTGAATTCCGAGCTTTACAGTGAACCTACCTTCACCAACTTCACTAATATTTCTTAGGTGATCAATTGCTTTATTGTTCGATTTCAAAGAAAGATGACAAGACACGGAAAGGTGAGCATAGAATGAGCTGTCGTTCCAAAATTTTCAGTTCTAAAATTTAGAACGCAACAGCCTCCTCTGTGTACTCCTATAAAGAAAGACAAAAAGATGCTTACCAGTCAGGATATGGCACTTTACATGAGCGTTTGGGTGCGGATTCAATGAAGCCTTTCGATTGTTGTTCATTGTCGCTGCAGCCATGTCGGTAAGTCATAGTTATGAAAGCATTTCTTGAGCTCTTGCAAAATGTTAATGGCAAAATGTTAAAGCAAAATGTTAAATGTTAATGTTAACTTTCTTTTCAGAGAGCCTTTGATATCGCCCCACGGCTACATTTTTGATAAAGAATCTATTCTCAGCTACATTTTGGACCAGAAGAAAAGTTTCAAACGCAAGATGTATGTGACTTTGGCTTTGTTTCCTACACACACCTTACCTATTGAATTTTAACTTTAAATCTTTAAGGAAAATTTGGGATCAGCAGCTTAGAGTAGACACGGAAAAGGAGGAATCAGTAAGAAACATTTTTCTGAAGTGTACTTTCCAAGTTTTTTAACAAATACATTACCATAGAAATTGCGCAAGAAAGAAGAGGAGCGAAAAGAAAAGTTTATTTCGTTGGAGACTACGCCTGCTCATCTAAAAATTCTTGAAACTCCATCATCTTCATCGGTATTTTTTTTAGTATTCTAAACGAGTTCAGGGGTTTTAGCGAGCTTTAAAGCGAAGGTTTTCCGGCGAGGAGGAGCTGCCTGCATCTAGCAGTAAGAAGAAGGAAAGCAGTAGTCTATTGAGCGTCTCAAACATGGCTGGAGAAAAGGCAAAGCAATGGAACAGTTTTTGGGTGCCTGAGTTAAGTAAGTAACCATTATGCTTTAATTTGACTTCTGGCTAAATTAGAGTTATGTTCCAGTCAAAACAGCTGAACCAACTAAAGTAGAAAAGCCTGTAAGTTTTCTTTCTGTTCTTCTGGCAATTAGAATCATTTGACTTTCAGTCAGAAAAAATACTCTGCCCATTAAGTGGAAAACCGTTAAAATACAAAGATTTGATGCCTGTTAAGTTTACGCCTATTGACAGTCAGGAAGCCAGTGAAAAGATCACGCCAAACTGGTCGGTATGCATCATCGATATATGTGCCCAATCACAAGGTTGAACTTGTTATAACTTTAAGCAATAAACATATGTCTCGTGTTTAAGAGACGTGTTGACTAACACCACAAGATGTGCTTATCTAAAAACTTCGTAAGTATTTTTAAATCTATTTGCTTAGACTTGGCCTAATATGTTTGGTTCTACTTAAATTAATAGTCTGTGAACTAGTTTTTAATGAGGAATTGAGCCTCATGATTATAGTACCAGTGTGTGCCATGAGTTTTTGAATATAAGTTTCTTAAAAATCCAGAAAATTTAAGGCAAGCTGTGGTGAGCATGAGTTGCATTGAGAAAATCATTTTGAAGGTATTTATAGTCAATTGTTCTTGTTTAGAAGCGATCTCACGATCAATTTGTAGGACATGTTAGACCCCATTTCTGGAAAGCACATGGAAGAATCGGACATTATTGAGGTAAGATTATAAATTGAATTTCAGCAAATATTAGCCTGAGGTCTTAACCCGCTGCTTACCGGTGAATACAGCGAGTTGTCGACAACATATGGCTCTACCGTTAGACAAATAACTTTATTCTTTCTAATTATAAACGCTTCTCTAGTTGCAAGCCACACCTTGACTTTGAGCACTTATTTCTCAGCCTAAAAGGAGGGGTGGAAGCTGTTAAGGAGATAGTCTCGACCCCAAAGGATTAATCCGGGTTTTGCGCTTTTAAATGTGGTTTTAGAGCCATATGTTGTCGACAACTCGGTGTTGCCATATCGGACAAACTTATGCAGAATTAAAAGTTGGATTAGCATCGTCAATATCAATATGAATTTCCTATTTTTTTCAAAAAATGCCCTAATTATTGAAACGTATTAAAAACAACTCTAGTAGCGAACACCAACCAACCACCCACCCCTCCCCCTCCTGAAAAATTTTCCTTCTAAAACCGAAATAACAAGTACCCAAGTACCGTATATGTCTCAGATCCAGAAAAAAGTGCGTAACCGAGTTATTAGTCACAACTTCCGTACGCTGGCCTACGCCCGAGCCTAAGGGCTAAGCTTTTAACTTGTTGTTTCAATTGGTAGCTATGGCAATTTTATGAGAAAATATTTTAGGGGGGTATTCGATACTAGCGCCTAGAAAACTTATCAACCTGTCTTTTGATGGCCTATTTTCCTTTTCTATTTCGATTTTAGGGAATTTTCGAAAGACTTTAAAATTCTGATGTTGATTATCCTTATCTAACTTTTACAAATTCACAAGCTTGTCTAACATGACAACACCGAGTTATCGACAAAATATGGCTCTAAAACCACTTTTGAAAATCACAAAAGATATAAATTTATTCACTAATGTAACTATGATGGGAAAGTTGCTGTATTCGACCGATAAATTAAAGTTTCGAGCTGCTTTAAAGAATAAATAAATTTATTTAGCTTCAAAGAGGCGGAACTGGTTATTCGGCAACAAATGATGTGCAAGCCAAATTGATTCGTCCTCAATTGGAGATATGCTAAACTCAAGCCTGGAAAACCAATCAGTCTAGTATCATACCCGTTGCTATTCGTATATTTTTCTTTCAAATGGTATTTAGAGCGCTATCATTAAAACTTATATTGGCTGTTATCTTTAATTTTGGTGTTTATCACTCTGAAGACGGCCGGTTTTGAGAATAACCGTAAAATTGACCTCATTCTATTTGGATGACCTGAATTTTTTTTTCTGATGTCATTTCTATAAGGAAATCAACCACGCTGAGCCCGAATTTGGCTTCAGAATTGCCATATGTCAGCTAAAAGCTGGACTTCCTACTAATGTTGATAGGAGGGAATTTGAAATCTGGCAAATCCATGATACCAGTATAATGAATTTTTGTAGAAGGCCGATTGGCAGGTCGGTATATTCCGGTGCAGAATCAACGGAGAACACGAATATTGCTTTTTCAAAAAAAAAACTGGGTTTGAGGGATCAATATACCGTGTTGAAAATAGAGAATTTTCAGACTATCCCAAAATGACGTCTATAGTTTTTTTTCCATTTACCGTATAACCTCTTTTAATACCCCATGGGGGATTAATTTTCAACTACTCAAAATTTCGAAATTGTAAATGAAAAATGGCATTAACTTTGAAATCCTAGTCAAAAAATGAGGGGTGGGGGATCAATTGGGGTTATACGGTATGTCTATTTAATTACAGTAACTTGTTTACATGTTTCATGTCAGAACGACCGCCTGTGTCTCCTCTTTCGAAAAAGTGTAAGCTTTCTTATTTTTGTATAAGGGGAAAAAGGCGCCTTTCGGCGCCACTATTGTATTTTGAAAATTGAATATTTTTTGGAGGCGGTAGCCCATCCTGGAAAAAAACTGGGTTGGCTACCTTCTCCTGTCCACTAAATAATAATCCATCACATACCCTTACCTGGCTATCCTCCTTTTGGTTAACCGCTATCTCGGCTACCTTCGTTCTGCGTACATTCTCCTGTCTACCCACCTCCTGGGTACCTCCTACTCGTTACCTCTTACTAGCCAACCTCCTTCTAAGTACCCCCTTCATTGGCTTGAACACGAAATGACCCAAAATCCAGGCTGAAATTCACCATCTCCGATTTAAAGGGACTTAAAAACTTTTTTAGAGCCACCTCAATTTTAAGGTTTTGTGCTTAAAAGATAGCTAAGATGTTGAATTTTAGGGTTCCAGAAAGATACCCGGCATAATGTGCCAAAAATTGGCAGATAACTGGCTTGAACACAAAGTGGCAATTTAACCACCCAGCCACACATGCCAAATACTATATAGAGATTCTAAATCTGAGATTTTCGATAAAAAGAAACGACGCTAGTAGCGAATACCCCCCAACGATTTTCACTTTTTTTCTTCAGTAAAAAGTACCCAAATATATGTCCAGACCCCGGAAAATGTGCGCAAACTCTTCATTAGTCACAACTTCCGTACGCTGGCCTACCCCAAGCCTAAGGGCTAAGCTAAACTTGTTGTTTGCAGGGGTAGTTACAGCAATTTTTAAAGGTCGGATGCTTGGGGGGGGTATTCGCTACTAGCGCCAAAGAAACGATCATGTCATTTTCTTCAAAGCGGTGTCTGCACTTAAATTTGCAAGATTAAGTGTAATAAAGTTCCTGTTTTAGTTCACAGCATACACCATTTGACACAGCAGGAAAAACTGCACCAGTGAATGATTTGAATAAAAATTAAAGTGTCTTTAGAGTGTAAAGCGAAGTTGCAAAAAATCGAAAAATTAATTAAAAAAACACCGACGAAAACTTTTTCCGCTAAGAATATCTAGATTTCTAACTAGGGTTGGGCAATGGGCATATGCCCGGGCATTTGCCCGGGCATTTGCCGGACATATGCCCATTGCATGTGCCCATTCGCATATGCCCGTTGGCATTTGCCCGGGCTTATTTTTGAAATCTTTTCTGGTACTTTTAATAAAAGTACCATTTTAAGCTAAAAAGTTTTCATTCTGAGGCATACAAGTATAGTCGACGCTCTACATAAGATACTCCCAAGGACCGGCCTGAGAGATATCTTATATAGAGCGTATCTATGAGGAGTGTATCTTATGTAGATGTATTCAGCCAAATTTTTCGAAAATCGTATCTTATGAAGAGTCTTTTCATGTACATAACAATACAATCAGTTCTATGTGAAATGCAGCACCAAATTAATGAAATCCAGCAGCTAATTTATTTTTACAGCATATTTTTTTATCTCAGTCGAAAATAATTAAGTGTAGCCCCTATTTTATGAAACCCTGCACTTAATTTCTTTTTGAGAAATTCATTCATTTTTGAAGACTTTTCACCGAGATTTTTTATTATTTAAAGATTTTGAATCAAGTGGGTGGTCCTTCTATTAGAGAATACGGTATTTGAAGGGTATCTGTATAGCCTTCAGATTGTGAATACCCTTCTAGTTTGGTCTACCTTAGTTCCCCGAAGCAAAGAATTTGATTCAGTCAAAAGCATTTAGTCAAAAAAAGGGTTTTTGAGTAACTGTATTTAAGGGTATTCCACATTGTTTTAGTCACTGGAACTGGGCAAAAAGAATCTCTATATGCATTTTATAATCAAGAGTCTTTCTCGGAATCATGTCTAAGGTAAGTGAGTGCGCGCATCCCTAACAACCAAACGGAAAAAATCGGCTTGGGAGATAAGACCAAGGCAAAAAATTTTTGAAAATTTTTTCACAAAGAATTTTTTTTGGTGAAAATGATTTAAAAGTGCTCATAAACACTTTTTGAGACTTTTTGGAAAAAAAATTTTTCGAAAAAATCAATAGGAGGGGGACCAAGGCATCTTTTTTTCCAGAGATGCGAATGCATATAAAGCCGAACCTTTTACGTGCGTTAGAATAGTTAAATCGTCAAAATACATAATTTTAGTAAGGTGTGTGGTTGTTTGGTTTACTTTCTTCACGATCTGCAATAACTTTGTGTTTGACGTCAAGAAAAATGACGCGGCGTTAAACAAGACGCGAGCTAATTTCGAACTAACTTCTAAGCTAACGCGATAAATTTTATATATTAGTTGGTTTCCGAAGTATGACCTGAAGTTGGTCAGTAATTTTTTGGGTTGGCCAGATTTGCGGACAATATTTTTCGGATGCGTGTTTCGGACGTGATTATTGCCGACAAGCTATGCGGATTAGGTTTTGCGCCTCAACATTCACGGATCAAATCTTGCGGACGCAATATTTGCGGACGAGAACTCGCGGTCAAAGATTTGCGGACGAGAATTTGCGAACTTCATATAAGCATCGCCTAAGTCACAGGTTCGACTAACTTAGTTTTTAATGCTGTCATCCTTCACTCCAAATTGAGATACCTTCTTTTTTCTGCTCCTTTCTGCCAAACTTCGGTTTATCCGCAAAAGTCGGTCTCCAAATGTTCGTCCGCAAATGTTGCATCCGCGAAATTTGGTCCGCAAAGTCTCGTCCGCAAATCTTTGTCCTCAAATTTTCGTCCGCAAATGTTGCGTCCGCAAAATGTTGTCCACAAGTCTGGCCAACCCAATTTTTCAACATATTGACTAGGGTGGGACGCGGTCGGGTACCCGAACCGGGAACGAACCAAACGGAGGCATTTCGGCAAAATTACCCGAACCGAGAACCGGGTGTCCAGGAACCGAAGAACCGAGAACCGGGTCCAGGAACCGACCGGTTCCGGTTCCAAATACCGTATATTCTCTATTAGAAGGCCCGGGCCTTCTATTTTTCAACCTTAAAAAAGTCGGAAAAAATTTGGGTTAATTTTGAGATTTTTGCGTGCTCAACCAAAATTTTAAAAAGTGGAATCAGGTAAGCTCGTGCTAACTAAGAAACGCGAAAAACAGATTTGCGAATTTCTTTTTCTAGGCTGATATATAGGTCCTCAAGGGGGCCTTCTATTAGAGAGGGGCCTTCTATTAGAGAGGGGCTTCTAATCGAGAATATACGGTAAGCATTGGATAGATTGCTAATTTGAAAGTTTAATTTAAGTTTAAAGTTTAAACTTTGAAAATTTGATTGAATTTTGTCAAAAATTGTCTCGACAAGATCGTATTGTAAAATGGCACACAGTTATTGCTAGGGTTGTGAAACGAGCATATGATCGAGCATATTCTCGAGCATATCCTTGAGCAGATTGGTCAATTTCGAGCATATGCTCGGCCACAGTCAACTCTCGAAATAGAAACCAGTTTAACTGTACAGTTAAATGTACGGCCACAGTTAACATTTCGCCTCCCAAGCGTAGTAATTGCCCGAATCGACTCAGAATTTATTGCTGAACACGATAGTGCAAAATTTTTTTGAAAAAAAGTTTGTATGAGATGGTGAAAACCCTCCTGAAAGTAGGCTGTTTTTGGTCACCATCAATCACCTGAAATTTTGAGAAATTTTGATAGTAGTCACCAAAATTTCTATTTCACCTAGGCGTAAAACCACTCAAAGTATTAAACTGGATCATAGCTATCTATTGAGCCCAAATTTGCATCAGAGTGATCATTTTTTCACAGAGAATTTACGATTTTCCCTCAAAGATCCAGTTTCTGAATATCCTTGTTTTCGACACTAAATGGCCAGAACTCTGCCTTCGAATCACTTCTAGCTAAATGATCAATAGAACATGAAAGAATAAAATCTTGCGGTTATTTTGGCACTAAAAACAGCAATAGTTTATCATAAAATTGAGACAAATTATGCAAAATCAATTTATAAGTTGTATTTTTTTTGTATGGGCTATTAAGTTGCCATTACCCGCATACCCGGTCGGGTACCCGACCGGGTAAAATGCTACCCGAACCGAGAACCGGGTCCGTGAAAAGCCGGGTAGCCGGGAACCGGGTTGAGGGCGACCAGACATTTTCTACTATTAGTAGAATTTGTCGCGCGACATTTTCTACTATTTTTCGGTGAAATTCGGGCGAAACAGCTAAATTTCACCGAAAAATAGTAGAAAATGTCGCGCGACAAATTCCACTAATAGTAGAAAATGTCTGGTCGCCGGGTTGAGCCAAATTACCCGACCGCGTCCTACCCTAATATTGACACTCCAACATTATCATATCTCGGAAACCAAGTTTATTTTGAATTTCTGTTAATTTATTCAAATTGATGAGAAATGTCGCATAACAAAGTGCTTCAGGATAAAAGTTTTTGGCGCTACTCGGTTATAGCCCCCAAAAGTGCTCCTCGGGAATACCATCCCCCCCCCCCAATCCTAGGAGCTACTCGGTTATAACCACCCCCCCCCCATGGTCAAAACTCATTTTTTAAGTAATAATTTTGCCATAAAAGGACCAGAAAAGCAATTTAAATAGGGTTCAGAGCTGTATTGGGAAGGGAAGGGACAAAACAGGAGCTACTTCTATAGAGCCAATAAGTACCAAAGATAAGTACCAAATGATTACCGAGTAGCGTCAAAATTTAAGCTGAAAAAATGGTATTTTTTTAAAGTACGAAAAATTTCACAAAAGTACCACGATCTGTCTTAAGTAGAGGTGTGCACGGATCGCGATCCTCCCGAACGGGATCCCGATTCCGACGATTTTGGTGCTGAATCCCGATCCCGAATCCCTCCGTTTTTTTTTGAAAATCCCGATCCCGAATTTGCCAAATCCTGATGAGCATTTTCCAAAAACATTCTTAACCAGAAATATTTTCATTTTCGTATGATTTTGCGGTTTTTTAAATTTATTTTTCTTTTTTTTTAACAGATTTTGAATCTGACAGGTCCTGCGATTATTCCATAAGGCTTAATTATTTTTCGCTCTGTATTACTGCAATTTATGCGAAAAGGATGTCTCAAAAAATTCCACGATTTTTGACGTGGTGATATTTTTCTAGCAAATTTTTCTGTAAATATTCTCCTATAAAATAAAAAACACTATTTTGCTTCATACCCCTCTACTATTTTAGGTCCTGGTTTGTAGATAGCCTCTTGAAAGGTAAAATCTAAGTCTCAGCGGAAATACTCTGTATTTGCCTGATTACTCATGGACTCGACAGATCGGCAATCCAAAATTTTGATCGGGATCCCGACTTTTTTTTACGTAATGCCGATCCCGAACGTTTTTTTAGCCCAATCCCGATCCCGAAATTCCTCCGAGGCCGAATGCACACCTCTAGTTTTAAGTTCTTAAAAAGAATTTAAAGTTAAAAAGGAGGGCCAGATGTACTGTTAACTAGAGTAGTTCACGGTCGGTTAACCGACCCGGTCGGTTAACCGACCGACGGGTATTGGCCAAAAAAACCGACCGAAAAACCGGGTACAAAAAAACCGGGAAACCGAAAACCGGGTACAGCAAAATTTCGGTTAATTTACGACAAAAAAAAACCGAAAACCGGGTACAAGCCGGTTAACCGACCGAAAAAAAACTGAAAAACCGTAACCGAAACCGGGTAGCCAAAATCCCGGTTAACCGAAAACCGGTAAGGCCCAATTAACCGACCGTGAACTACTCTACTGTTAACTGTGAATGAACAGTAACTGTGGATGTATTGTTAGTTTTAATGAACTGTTAACTGTAGTTTCCTATTTCATATCTCTACTTCTGGTTATTTTATTCTCGACGATGTTGTGAATCGCTCTTATTAAATGCAAGATCTCAAAGACAATATTAAAAATATTTGATATTTTTATTGATGATATTTGAAGTTTGTTGAATAAAAATTCATTGATTGGAGATATTTGGAAATGCCCGAAATTTGGGAAATGCCAGGCATATGCCCGGGCATATGCCCGATTATTAATGCCCGGGCATAAGACAACCCTATTTCAAACACTAAATTCGTGTTTTACATGTTCAATTTCTTATGTACACTGCTCTCAAAAGTTTGAGTCAATACTTAAATTTACCGTCAGATTTCAAATTCCGCTCGGGACAATAAACATTTGGAATTTTTCGTTTAAATATTGGTGATGGTGGATTTTAGCCTGAATTTAAGGTGCATTTTTGTGTTCAAGCATAATTTTCTGCCAGGTAGGGTAGGTAAATGGCCGGTTAGGGTGGTAGGTAACCAGATAGGATAGTTAAGTGTTCAGGTGAAATCTCTACAGTCAAACTTTGATATAGTGCACACCCTGGACCAGGTCAGGTCTACGTTAAACTAGGCCTCATAGGCGAGGGTAGGCGAGATAGGCGAGGATAGGCAGGCATAGGCGTACCCAGGATTTTCTGACGGGTGGGCTAAAAGGGCTAAAAATCCTGACGGGGGGGGGACTAAAAAGACAAAAAAAGCTAAATAAGGCTAAAAAAGCTAAATAAGGCTAAAAAAAGCACAAAAAAAACTGACGGGGTGGGGCTATATCCGGCTAGCCCCCCCCCTGGGTACGCCTATGGGCAAGGGTAGGCGAGGATAGGCGAGATAGGCGAGGTATTCGAAAATAGTGCTGCGTGCGATGCGATACATCGCATCGCAAACATCGCAACATCGCACGAAATTTGCCTTAAACATCGCATCGCAAAGTTTTGAAAACATCGCAAAAATCGCATCGCAAGTTCTCGGACCCAAAAACATCGCATCGAAACATCGCAAAAACACAAATGCGCAGCACTAATGCGATATATCGCATCGCAAACATCGCAACATCGCACGAAATTTTGCCTTAACATCGCATCGCAACATCGCATCGCAAAGTTTTGAAACATCGCAAAATCGCATCGCAAGTCCTCGGACCCAAAACATCGCATCGCAACATCGCAAAACACAAATGCGCAGCACTATTCGAAAATAGGTGAGGATAAGCAAGGGTAGGCGAGGATAGGCGAGGATATGCGAGGGTAGGCGATAGTAGGCGAGGTACAGTAGGTGGGTTAACAGGTAGGGTGAATGATCTACCCTAAATATTAACGCACTCGAAAGGTTAATCTACACGAACTGCTAATGTAGATGAACCACTAATATTACCTAACCACAGGAATAGTGCCCGAACCACTAATGTTATCGAACGGCATAGGCACCGATAGGTGCCTGCAGACCCTAGTTTATTAGTATTTTATATGCCGAAAATTTGTGTTGCGCCTTCGACGCAAGTGATGTCTAGAAAATTTCTTCACTTTCTAGTCTGGGGTTTGGTGGCCTATTGGTTAAGGCATTTCCCTGCGGATCCAAAGGGAGTGGGATCAATATCCCCTTCACCCCCCCCCTTCCCTTTTTCCAATTCATGAGCTGTTGGCCGTGACTGCTCGCGGCAACTTGGCCCATCTCCTGGGCTGCAGACTCAACCGTAATAATATCTCTCATCGAAGGGGGGAGAGGGCGGACGAATAGGAGTTGTGGTTAAAAATATTAAAGTTTGATAAAGACTACACGGTATTCTTTCATTCATAGAGACTATTTCGTTGTGCACCTCGAAGCGTTAGATGTCTAGGTTTGACAGCCGACACTTCGACTAATCCCACTGCTGCTGCTCTAAATGACTTTTCAATTAATCTCTAATTACCAGAAAAACTCTTTCAGCTTTAAAAGGTGAGTGTGCGCATATATTTTGTCTATGCCTAGACTTAGTTAAAAGCAGACTTACTTTACTTAACTTTGAGCATTCATTTAGTTTCCCTTTCGTTTTCTAATTACTACACGTTTAAGTGTGTCTTTCGCAATTCTCCCTACCCCATTCCCATTCTAAACTTTTGCCATTGTTGTTTTTCGAAGTAGCAATTAAGAACACCCTGACTAATTATAGAACTGATTTGCAGACTGCTCTGAAACTTTTGGTTAAATCCCTAGGATTTCTTTTGCTAAGCATGTTCTACCAACAATGGGTTCAAGCTCACGACCCTAGCCGTGAGATAAAAGGATCTGAAGATCAGCGAACTATGCAGGTAGTGCAGGTGAGCATTTTGTTTGGCAGGGGTTCTTTTTTTCGGTCCAAAACAAAGACTTTAAAAACACAGGCATTTGAGACTTTAATTTTATACCAATTTTGTGTTCTTGCCTTCCGAATTTCACCATTCTAGCATTTAAAACCCGTACTTCTAATTTAAAATGTGTCGCAATAACTCCACATTTTTCTAATTTTCATTAGATTTTTTTTTGAATTAAATCCCTTGCTTTCATTGTCATTTTTTCATATTTATTTGTAGAAAGTTGGGTTTCCCATTCCCATCTCACTTCTGTGTTTGTCTGAATGAAGCCACATTTTTACCACTAGCTTTCGTCACCGTGAGTGTACCACCTACTGACAAATTTTTTACAAATCGAGAGGGGAGGGAGGATTTTGATTTTACACAACTATATGTCTAACAAAAAAATAAATTTAATTACTAAAAATTCAATTCGATAATTTGCTCACCAATAATTTTTTTTGCATTTTCTAATATTTGCACTCATGTCGTTAGCCCCCCCCTTTTTTAATGTTTTTCAATATTGGAGTTATATGATGTTATGTAATATCATGTAATTATGTAATATCTGTGTGTTGTCATGAATGAAAGTGAAAGAGAACAGGCTATGTTGTCTGTAAAATAAAACTAAAAAACTAAAAAAATCAAAAAATATTTGAAAAAGAGGGGAAAAGGGGATTATGAGACATGAGTACCTAATATTTTAACGACTAAAGGCAATGTGGGCCAGAAAATTCAGTGAGATCAAAAGTCTGTGGCCTTAAAAAAATAAGAATAAACATTAATCTTTTCAACATTACTGTCTTCTTGAGACTTATCCCGCTGCTTCGACTAACTTAAATTTTACACAACTTTATGTTCTAACTTTCCGAATTTCACCATTATAGAATTTTAAAACTCGTATTTTCAATTATAATGTGTGTCACTATGCCAAAAAATTTAGTGAGGTCAATTGTTTAACCTGAGGCTGAAAAAAGGAACAAAAGAGAGATACCTAAGGTTGGAGTGAAGGATCACAGCATCAACAACATTATTAACCGAAGGCATTAAGATTCTAAAACACTTTGAGCTCGATACCTCTCAAGATACCTCTCAACTTTGAGTTTAATCAAACTTTTACAAACCATTTCGAATATTTAAAAAAAGAATCAATTTTTACTTCACATTCTTTGTGCTTTTCAATGAATAAGAAATATTTTTGTTAAACGAATACAATTTCCATACACTCACCAACACTTAATTTCAATGTTAACACCTACAGGACCGACTGTCACAACTGTATGTTCCGCTACAGAACTCATGCGCTATAAGATGGCGCGAATAATGTCGCGAGTCCTAAAGTTGTTAAACAAAAATTATATCAACTTGCATGATTTCTATTTTTGCAGTTTCGAAATATAATTTTTTTTACAAGCTTCTGAAGTTAAATTTGTATACTACAGTTTAGTTGACTTTTTGTCTGCAAAGCAAAAAAATTAGTTTGTTTACTAATATTTATGCTTGTTACCTGCTCTTAAAGACCAAAAAGGAAAGTGCACAAAACTTTGGACTTAGCTAATAGCTGCTTTTAATTGGGTTTGTGCATTCACCTTTAAGGCTTCCTACTGATTCCCATAAACAGCTTCCGGCAATGATAAAAGTGGCTTTTTGGAGCACGATAATTTTTTCATTTTTAAAGCAAGCTTCTACAGTCTGTCAGCGTCGAAGTTGCACCTATACATTTGTGTAATTAGCTAACCAAAGATTTAAAAACATTCTGAAACATGATCATGGATATATGAGGTTTAATGCTAACTCAAACTCTTATATTATTATTTAATAAACTTTTAATTATTTTATATGAATTACTGACGTTAGTAATTTATAATTAACACTGTCAAAGCCAAGTGCCCCAAGCGTTTAGCTAGACTCAGAATTTCATGAGGAAAACGATGGTGCACAAATCCAGGCAAGAACGTGGTTTTTTGCCCTCAACTAGGCATTTTAAAATCAGGCATCTGAATTAGAGTGGATGTTTAACTGGTTTGGTGGTATTCATCAAATTATTCACTCTACATGAGCGTGTAATAGCTTAAAATGTTGGATGATCTGAGCTTTCTAAAAAGTACAAACTTGACAGTATGTAAAGGTTTAACCAAGGTTTAGAGAATTCCGTTTGTATTCACGAAAAAGTTCATAACTGGTTGCACAGATGTAATCTACTAAACGAATCATCGCATATAGTAGCGCAACTGCAAAGCTCCAAAATTAAAATAAAGAAATCTTGTGTACTGCTTAAAATATGCTCGATCATTCAGGTGGAACAGAAAAAAATCAGAGAGTATTAAAATCATTTTCACGTAAAAATTTTTTTTTCACTAGAAATACTTAAATTCTGACAACGTTTTCTTGTAATCGTGCTTAATGGTCGATTGCTTATAAAACTGCTCCTAAACTTATAATTCATTGTCAAAATTAAATTTCTGCGCGGGACAAAAATATATTCAAAATTCAATAAAATTAGGAAAAAATTCACGCTCATGTAGAGTGAATAATTTGATGAATACCACCCAAAACCAGTTAAACATCCACTCTAATTCGAAGCCTGATTTTACCGATTTTAAAATTTTTGGCTGACGATAAAACCAAGTTTTGCCTGGTTTTCACACCATCGTTTCCCTCATGAAATTCTGAGTCTAGCTAAACCTTTGGCACGCTTGGCCTTGACAGTGTTAATAAGCCTAACTTTTTTTGTTTTGCAATAAATATTCTTTGACATTCTTCTCTTCGCAGTTCTGACTGAGTTATTACTTTGCGTTGAGCCACAAGCTAACACTGTTCTATAATAACTAATTTAAAGTAAATCGCAAGAAATTGAGAGAGAAAAACGAAGCAGACGGGATGCAAAATAAATGAATTCACACATACACACACCAACTTGCTGGCATTTGAATAGACCAAAGGTGTGTGTGTGCCTGCCTTATACTACTAACGTTTAATTAATTGAAAACTCAAAGTACTCCAAAAATAACTTTTTTACACCAACCTTTTGAAATAAAGTGCATAGATGTCTGCAGTTGGAGAGTGCGCTAATTGCTGGATGAGACTCAATGACGTAAAAGACAGCCAAATCACAGGGATTTCGGTAAACCCTAATATAGCTATAGTATTTTCAACTCTCAACTTAAGAAAGTTATAATTTTTCTTAGTTTTTTTTTCAAAGTTAGCTTGGTTGCGCTGCTGTTTAATTAGGGCATACATTGTTTTATACATGAAATTTCAGCTTTGGCTGATGAGCATACGGTATACCGTATCGAGTTTTTTTTAATGACTTGTTCACTAGTAAATCACCCAAAAACCAACTTTCATTGGCTTTCGACCATTTTGGGGTGAGATTCTGAAGTGAGATTTCGAATTATCAATCCTAGTAATAATACAGGGTGTCCCAAATATATGGACTTTTAAACTGCCACAACTTTTCTTAGACGCTGTTTTTCAAACAGCTGATCGACTTAATTTGCCATGGAAATTTTTTCTGGTATATAATGTCAAAAACACATTTTTTCATGGTTCCCCTGTGGTTTGGGTCCTACCGTCCAGAAGCCACAGACCAAGACTCAAACCGCAGGGGACTGAGTCAAAATCATGTTTTTGACATCATATACGAAATTTTTTTATTGCAAATTGAGTCGATCTGTGAAAGCAGATTTAAAAAAGAGAGCGTATGAGAAAAGTTGTGGCAGTTTAAAAGTGTCCACTATTCTTGGGATATATGATACATATTAATTCTTTTGGCTCCCTGCCATTTTTTAAAGATCTCCAAAAAAAATTTGGGCGATTTAAAATCCTCTTTTTTAGCAGTAAACAATTTATATCTGATAAAGATTGTGTAGTGATGGCACAAAAAAGAGACTTATTTACCTTTTTCTGTATTTTTCTCCCAGTACCATCACTAATTTGACAATAAGAGCAGTGCGTATGTGTAAACGTAAGAACCATCTCTTGCAAAATGGTATGCATTATCATTCTATTGACCTCAAAGATCAACTTTTTTTACTGTCTTTTTGTCCTTCTGTTAATTAAATTGACTTTAAAAGGGTGCAGAACTGTTGCAGTAAGCTTTTGAAAAAGTAAGTCGAGTCTTGATCGACGCCACCTCGAGCAAAATAGCGCTGGCCAGCAAAAAACAAGGAAATTTTTCCCCATATTAGACGTCATCCTTTTTAAACGGCCACTTCCAGACGATCCCGTCCAATAAAGTTACCCACAATAAATCGCTGCCTAACATATTTTGCAAATTTGTCAAACTCCTGCCAAATTTCTGGTTTTTTAATTTGCGTCAGTCTTTTTCTTTTATTATTCCAGACTAATGGGCATTTGATGACGCCTCTTATCCGAAGAGAAAGTAAAAAGAAATCCAAAGCTAACTTGCCAACTTTCCCCGATTGTTTAACCGATGATTATATTTTGTTTGAATAAAGAGTCATTATGTCGTTGGTCGACTGTAATCATAGAAGCCAGATAAAATTACCCACAATTAAGCGTTGTTAAAGTGGCGTACTCGTGCTTTCCAAATTGGTAACCGCCAATTCATAAAATGTTTCCATTCATTGAACTTCTGTGCGGATTTTTCAGCTTGGTTTCTAACGAAACTTTACCTAAAATTAAATTCTAGGCTTTGTTTTGTTAGAAACCAAGTTGAGAAATCCGTGCAGAAGTTCAATGATTAGGAAAAATTTGAATTGGCGGGCATGAATTTTGAACGCACAGGCATGCCCCTTCAAACTGACATCCATACCGGCACTCCACTGTTCACCTATAGCTGTGAATATTTTAACTTTTTTTGAAATTATTAGCCGATGAAAGTGCCAAATATAGCCGTCAAATTAATATGCCGTGTTCTCTATAATAGAACCACACTCTCTATTTGAAGCACACCCCAAGGGGTTTGAAAAATAGAATTACACTCTCTATTAGAAACACTCACCCCCTAAACACTCTCTCAAGCTGCGCCAATGGCCGTCTACCTCCAATGGATTGTCGAAACCTGAGAGAATATCTCGAAGGAGCTCATCGTTGAGTCATTCAAATCCTGCGAAGTTTCCAATGTCACCGATGGATGTGAGAACGACACCATCCACTGCTTCAACAAAGTTGGGCCGGTTCCGAATGATCGAGGCAAACTGAAGCTAGAGCGTGATGAGAAAAATTGGCTGAGCTGATACTAGAGATCGATCTCGAGGAAGAGAAAGAAAATGTGTTTAATGATAGTGATATGTCTCTAGAGTGTTGATTAGTTTTGTTGTAAATAAAGAATTTAGGCGTGTATGCTGCAATACTTGGATATCTTGTGAGGGTTGAAAAATAGAACCACATTCTCTATTAAAAGAACAACCATCCACCCCCCCCCCCCAAAGGGGGTTGAAATATAGAACCACATGTGGTTCTATTAGAAAGAATACAGTATGTCAAAAAAAATTTCAAGTAAAATAGACATTAGAGACACATTAGAGGTATCTTTTGGTTTTTTTAAGTTATCCTACTTTTCCAATTAATGAACAAATAAAGTTCAGGAAGCTTTTAGTTCGATGTAGAATGGTTCATTGAGTGCCAAAATATGGTAAACTCAGTTAATTTTCAACTACACTAAAGTATCGTTATATCATACTCTCTATATAGCAAAGCTAACAACGGCACATTCTGACAGGGCGGGGGTCAGTTTTGTGACTCCCATAACCGGGCTATCAGTCTGACTTAATTTATGAATGCGCCCTAACATTTAACACGTGAAACCCGATGAATCTACTTGTGATGATGTGAAACACGTGGAACTTCCTGTATAATACCCCCTACACAATGATCCGTTTTTCGTCCGCATCCGCACTTAAAATACAGTATAGAAAAAGCAATGAAATTTATTTCGTATGTGCATTTAATGTAGTTCGCAATGTAAGCAGACTGGACATGCGGACTCGCAATGTGCCACAATGTTCAGAAAACTGACTTCAAAAATGAATGTGCCGCCTAGCTCAAAATGACCAGAAATACCTATTTTCAACATTTTGGAAGGTAAAAAATGCTTAAAAATGTTTTACACGTTGGTCGGCACATTTTAGCAAAAAGTTGTTTGACAGCCCGAAATTAGGGGGGCGTAATTGTTTTGCTAATAAAACTCTCATCAATGAGATCTTTTCGCCAATATCTTCTTTTAAAGTACTTTTATACCTTTGTCAAGCAAATTACCACTCATTTTGTAGCTTATCTTACTGGTTACAAAATGAGTGGTGATGGACCTGACAAAGTGTTTTGAGAAAAGAAAATATTGGCGAAAACATACCATGGGCGAAATGATCTCATTGGCGAAAGTTTTATTGAAAAAACGGTTACGTCCCAAATTTCCAGCACCAGCACTGGTGCCGATGCCAGATGTCGGTGCCGAATTTTTTAAATTTACAACACGGCTCCCAGGTTCAAAACATACCAAAATGACCGCAAGGAATTCAGCTCTCGCATTGTTATAATTCTAGTCGGTTTTTATTTGAAATAGTATATGCTGCTTTTTATTCTACTTAGTATCTGTCTTGTAAAAATGTATATTCTGGGTACATTCATCTCTGCAAATATCATATTAAGGGTGTAGCCATTTATACACCCTTTGCACTACTTCTATTACCACTTTTTCATGCATTCATTCATATAGATACCCTTTTAACCGTTCTTTTCCTTCGGGCTGTTCGCACTTAATCATTTTTGCAAGTCGATCTCCTAAAAAGTATTATTATATTGACTTTTTAGGTTATAGGCTTTTTATTTTGCAGCATTTTTTTTAACAAACAAACGTCAACATTTTTTGACTTGCTCTACCTTCAGTCATTTATTTATTTGTCAAATTGTGAGTTTCAAAGCCTATGAGTAGCTCACCAAAAATATATGTGCATCCCGGAAACAGAGGGACCGATGTGCTTTACCTACTGCATCTTAGAGAACACCCAAGCAACAACTCGTTTCTCATCCAATAGTAAAAGTGTTCCTTAAAAAAGTTCCTTTTCTCTTCCCTTCTCCTCCTCCTCAATTCTTTTTTGCGAACACAACAAGTTTTTTACCTCCTGCCTGCTCTCTGTTAGTGACAGGCTAATATAGCAGAGCAGAATGCATGGATGGATGTATGGGAGCTCTCTAACATTCCTCTCTTTTTAACCTCCAATAGCAGTTTTTCGATGTAGCAGTAGGTACTGTGGAGAGCTGGATTATTTGGCTCTTTAATTAGCTACTTGAATGTGAAAACGATGATGATGTTATGCTTTGTAGTTTAGAAATTTTCCAAATAAAAAAAATCTTTTTAAAAGATTCAGTCTTTTGTTATAGCATTAAAAGACAGTATTTTAAAGCTCGGAGCACAAATTTTGAAAGGTAATTTTGCAATGTTGCTGCAAACATGACAACTTTTGGCCCAACTTTATTCTGCTGCAAACAGCTGTTTTTATTTTATTTTAAAATTTGCGTGCCTATCAAGTTTCATGGTCCTTTAACAATACTATGTTCAAATCCTATCTTTTTGAGGTACCTTATAACCTCCCCATGGGCGATTAATTTTCAACCTCTGAAAAAAGCCTTTACTTTATAATACTTATCAAAAAATGAATCTTTAGCCATGAGCGCTATGTCCTCATAACTATCTCTCACTCTCTGATAATCTGCTACGCTCTAACAAACCCCACCCTCTGAGGAGGTTTCAAAAATAATTTTCCATGCGTGATTAATGGAGTTAATACGATAAAAAGAATTTTTTTTACTTTGCCCATTATTTATAAAAATCCTTTAATTTTATCTTTCTTCTCAAAGATTTAAAAATTAAAAAAATAGACATAAATAGTATCTATAATAGATTATGCTATATACATATGAGTGGTGCGTGGGATTTGACACTAACTCAAAAAACCAGACTTTTATAATTACTTCGGATTTTGTATACTTTAATTACTGCCACTTTTGCCGGAAACATCTTATGCGCCACAAAAAAACTGAAGTTCTTGTCTTTTCCTCCATTTCCAAATTTCCTGCCAACATTTATTTTGTCGTCTCAAACAATTTCATTTTACCCTCCTTTGCTCCAACCCCTGCCTCAAACAAACTAGTGAAACAAAAAGAACGAGAAAAAATGTCTGGCTCACACATTTCTTCAGCCCAAAGATCAGTAGCTGTTTGTGTCTCCAGTTCTCTAACTGACAGCCAAGAGTGGCGGCCAGGCTGCTGTCCCAGCCAGCAGCCCATTTTTCCTCTACTCTCTCGTTCGTCTATTTTTTGCAGCAGCAGCAGCCGCGGTGTGTTCTGTCTAATGCCGAGACCAGCCAAGGGTTCACTTTTTGCTTTGGATGTCTAGCTTTTTTTAGCGCTAGTGTTGACTACCCATTTTTTACTCAATGCTGTAAATAAAGCAGCCGGCAAAGGCAGTCAACTAAAAAAAACTAGTTGGAACTATAAATTTTAGAAACTATTTTAGAAACTTATTTGTTGTCTCCAACAGCTTTTTTATATTTTTTCCATCTTTTTAAAGGTCCCGTAAAGGAGTGCTAAAAAAGCAGAGGGCAAAGATTGGTGCACCCTAGGTGTGTCTATTTGTAGTAGTAGACAGGGAGGTGTGAATTTTCAATAGTAGTAGACAGCGACCCAAATGGCATTAGCACAGCCACCACTACTCCTATAATGGTTGGAAAAGTAGCATGTAATTTGTAGGCTTCTTATCTATCATCCGATTATTACTCTATCAGCTTACTGTTTTTTGGTTGTATGAGAGCAGACATTTTTTAATGTATTTATTAAAATTCATCAAATGCTTATCCATGCCTATTTATTTATTTCTTGAAATTTTTTATATAGGATACAATTATGAATTTGTCATTATGTTTGGCATTTTTATAATATCTTTTTGGTTAAATGTTTTAAAAGTATATTAAAAAGCGGAGCTACTAGCAAATATACAACCAAAACCCCACAGCCGACATCGCGGTAACTACCTTTTGTAAAAACAACTTTAGGAACAGGACTTAGGCTCAGGGGTAGGCCGCATACCGACGTTGTGACCAGTGTTGGGACCTCGTACTTGGCTCGTACTTGATACTTTGTATTTACCCTTCGAGAAATTCTTCTTTTTCTAAAAAGTTTTTCACTAGACGGCTTCAGAACGTCCACAGCTACATTTTACAAAAAATATACCTGTGTCAAGATTATGAAACGTTTTATATTGATATTTTAAGTGCAAGTACAAGTTCAGGTACGAGCGCTCGTACTAATATCTTACGCACCTTTTCCGGCTCTGAGACATATATTTGAATAAGGGAAGCAGATAGCAGAGAATAAGAAACAGGCCTGTGACGACCCGATAGCTCAAATGGTTGGAGCACTGACTTGCAAGGAGAATATCGAGGCATCGCACTTTTTGCCAGGCCTGTACAGAAGCCGTAGGCGGCCACAGCATGTCTCAATTATTTCATTTTGCAACCCGACATTAGCGGCCCGATATATGCGGATGGTCCTTAGCGGACTAGACTTTAGCGGAAGTGACGTTTGCGAACATTTTTTTACACTGCTTTTTTTACCTTAAAAATATCCGCAAATGTGGTATCCACCAAAGTTGTGTGCGAGAATGTTGCACCCACGTAAAAGTCGCGTCCGCAAATGTCCATCCGCATTTGTCAGGCCGCAAATGTCGCGTCCGCCTAAACCCGTGCATCATTGTCGCGTCCGCCAATCCATAGGCGCAAATATCGCCTGGGGCACTGGCTCACGCTTATTTTTGGGTACTTTTTAGCAAAGTTTGAAAAGGAAAAATCGCTGGGGTAAGTGTGTAAAAGAGCGTCTTAAAGAGCGTCTTAAGGACCTACATTGTTTGTTCCGCTCAAAAGTTTATTTATTACCGTAATCTACCATCGGCTTACAAACACTGAATTATCCCAAATACCACAAATAACATCAACCAAATTTAAAAGTGCAAAAAGCAGAGGGTTGGTTGTAGGTGAATGGCACTCAGGTAGTGTTACTTACACCCAACCAGACATTGCCAAGCTACTCTTTATGGTTTTTAATAAGCAAAAGGTGTTGCAAAATGAGTTGTCGTTTGCAGGATTAGCTGCAAAAGTACAATCTTTTTGTTAGGCTTTCTACATTTTACTTAGACAGCTTTGCTACCAAATCAAAATTTCAGTTTTTATATAAAAGATCAAATCTTCACAGAATTTTTGACCCCGTATCATGATAAGGACTGTAAGAGTGTTTAAAAACCAAGTTTTTGCATGCTAAAATATCCATCCGAATCCCCTCTCATCTACTCTCCAGATCAGCTAATAAAATAAAGTAGACCATTGGCTTCTAAGGTACTCACATTCCTAAATTTAAAAAATATATACGAAAAAGTATAAAAAATCAGGATTGAAATAGAAGAGTTTAAAATTGACATTTTTTAAAATGCTCGAATCTTGTTAGCACTGTTCACCCCGTCTTATATTAAGTGTAAAAGTGTTGCAAACCAAATTTTGTTTGCATTATTAACCACCAAAGACCAGCCGTTGTTCACCCCATCGATGACTGACCTTTCTTCGCAATGCTAATCGATAAATGGAATTGTCTGCCTCCAATCTTTGTTCTTTCCTTTGTTTTGTATGGTTAGAACAAGAATGTTGGGAGAGTTTTAGTTAGTGCTTACCCCTTGTTCCTTTTTTTGCCAATTCGCATTTTTTGAAGTGCTGTTCCCTTCCTGTTCAGCATTATTTGAGGGGACAACTTTTAAAGTCTGCTGCAGCATTGAAGGGACGATCGATATTTGACAATTTCCTCCTTTTTTGCCCTCTCTCTATCAGACACTCCCTCCACCCTTCCAACCAGCTCTTTTTTGCTTGTCTAGTAGAAAATAATAAAAAACGCCATTGAAAGAATGTTGTGTTGGTGGTGAATAAACCGCCTTGTTGAAAGTTTCGCTAAAAACTATCTGGTGTGGAGTGGAATGCAGCAGATAGACAATCTGTTTTGTTAAATTTCAAAGCATTTAATCGATTTTTTGTTGGTTAATTTGATTTTTCTCTACGTTCGAAAAAAAAATTTGACGCTACTTGCATATACCCCCCCCCCCAAATCAACTTTTTTTAAAAGTGTTTTAAAACACCCTATATCGACTCAAAATCGCCTCAGGAGTTCAAAAAAGACATTATTTTTAAGTTCTGGTCAATAAAAAATTGAGTTTTGGGCACTTTTGAATTTCGACTTTTTACCTGTTTTATCATGTTTTGTCACTGGAGCTGGGCAAAAAAAGGGCCTCTAAATGCGTTTTTTCAAGAGTCTTGCTCGGAATTATGTCTAAGGTATGTGGGTGTGCGCATCTCAACCCCGCAATGCGCACACCCACATACCTTAGACGCAAATCACTCGAAAGTGACTCTGGATGCATAAAAATGTATGCATACCAGAGTTTATTTATGCGGTAGGCCCCAGTCAACAAAACTTTGTTCAACATCTTCCTTTTTGTTCAAAATTGGTCCCTTTTTGGTCTATTTTCACCCTAATACAGCCTTAAATCCCTTCGAAAATGGTCAAAATGGGTACTTTTCGGTGGTCCAGAAACTCAATTTTTTATTGACCAGAACTCAAAAATAATGTCTTTTTTGAACTCCTGATGCGATTTTGAGTCGATATAGGGTGTTTTAAAACACTTTTAAAAAAAGTTGATTTGGGGGGGTATATGCAAGTAGCGCCAAAAATTTTAAGTAATTTTTTCAGAAACTGAATTGTAGGTGATTTCACATCGTATTTTAAAGTAATCAATATTTGAAGATGTCTCGATTTGCTGTCATTTTGATTTTTCCCGTTTGTTCTCACAACAAATAATAAATTTAATCGCCAAAGACTTAAGTTTACATTTTACAATTTTCACTTTTCATTAAATTTTCGATAAAATTTACAAATTTCCTATACTCTTAATTACCGTAAATTTCTAATAAACCGACACCTTCTACTATGAGGACCTATATTTCAGACTAAAGAAATTTTTTCGCAAAGCTGTTTTTTGTGATCTCTGAACCCGAGCCCCCCACGAGCTCTACCGATTCCACTTTTTGAATTTTAGATTCACACCCTAAAATCTCGAAATTGATTTCAAAAATTTTTTATTTTTGTGTGATTGAAATAAAACCGAATAGCATTTACGGTATCACATTAGCTACAGTTGACTCTCGTCTAGTACCAGCCAAACATCCATTATCAATATGTACAAATATATTTAATAGTCTAATTCAGACTTTTGCACAGTCAACAGAGAAATATACATCAAATATAACGTTTTGGTAAATAATACATCAAATATAAAATTCGAAATAACTGAATAAATTTTCAGTTGAGTTTCGACATAAGACACCCTTGTTACAAGATCATATGAATTTTATTTAAGCCGTCAACAACATTGTCCTAATAAGACCACTCTCATCGCACTGGTGACCAGACCTGAGGGGTCAACTGTGAATACAAATTTTTGTGTATTCTACAATATTTTATTCCCTTTACATATTCATATATTTTTTTAACTGTTTTTTGTTGGCTGAAAGTTTTTTTTATCAAGCCATAATAACTTTAACTCAGAAACTTTTTAACTACTGAAGTAAACAAACAAATATCTTCTTTATGATATTTGAACACTTTTGGTAAACGAACGTCAACTAGTAAGTAGTGCTGAGTTGTGTTCTTCTCCGCTCTTTCTCTCTGCTACTTTATTTCTAGTTGATAAGCGGGGTAAAGGGCTGACAGCTGAGCAGTTCTTTTTCTCCTTCATTCTACTTTTTTGGGGGCTATTGCTGCTGCTGCGGCTGTTGCATTCATCATTTTTATCTATCCCCTCCCCATCCAACTGCCAGCTTTTTTTTCTTCCTCCTCTGGATTAAGAGGAGGATATAACTTGTATATTGAAACTTTTTCTAACTCTTTTTAAATATTTAAATACCGTATTTTTCTCTTATATAGCTCTACGGGCTTTTTTTGCTTAATTTGCTTTTTTTTTAACTTAAAAAAGAGCTATAAAAATTACGTGATATATTTTAGAAAACACTATAAGTATTCATTTAACAGAGTTACATCCGACTGTAACCATGCCCTATCACGGGGTTTTAGATTTGCTGATCACGAAAATCACGAAAATTGTGTGCAATGCCCTCAAATAGCCTAAATTTTGCAACCTAAATTTTGTAAAATTGGCAAAAATCGAAAATAGGAGCTTTCGTGGCAGGACTCAAAATTCGAAACATGTAAGGATTAGGCAAAAAGGACTATAAATTATAAACTTTTTACACTGCTAGTTTTTACACCAATTTTTCTGTGGTATTGCAGCAATTTAAGATTGAAAGAATGCGGAGATTCAGCGCTACAAACTGAAGAGCTACAAACTTGTTGGTGCGACATGGAACCTTGGAATTTTGACACACAATAACACGGGTTAAATTTTCCCTTTTCACAGCTTTTACTTTTCATTGTGAATTGTTTTTTTGATTTTCACTTATTTTAAAATTAAATCCAGCGACTTTGTAGAGCGAGCTTTGAGCTATACGATGAAACTAATAACTTGACTTGAATATAACAAAATTTAAAATCTTCTGATGAAAATTTTTTAGTTTTGAAAGTATCCCCAGTTATAGAACTGCCTTATTAATCATGTTTGAAATTTTCACCATCCGTAGTTTAAACTTAAGAGATAGCTGAAAGTTTAAGCTTTCTTTTGAGCTTAAAACTACGAATGATGAAGATTTAAAACGTGAGTAATAAGACAGTTCTATAATTGGGGTTATTTTTCGAGCACAAAAATCAGAAAACTTTGGCCCGCGCGGAATCTTCAATTATGTTCTATCCAAGACGAGTTATTGGTTGCATCGGATAGCCCAAAATTTGCGCTATAAAGTTGTTGGATTTATTTTGAAATAAACAAAAATTTGAAAAAATTTGCAATAAGAACTGAAAGTTGTAAAACGGAGAAAATTTAACCCATGTTATTTTGTGTGTTAAAATTCCAAAATTCCATGTAGCATACACAATTTAACTGATCAGTTTTGTAGCGCTTAATTTTAGCTTTCTTTTGCAATGCCCCAACAAATATTTCATAAAAAGTGCAGAGAAAGCTTAAATTGGCTTATTTTTGCCTAATTCTTATATGTTTGAAATTTAGGGTCTTGCCACGAAACCTTATTTTACCAATTTTCGCCAGTTTTACACACTGTTATCGTTTGGATGGTTAAAATTGCGCACAAAAACTGATATTATTAATGGCCAGGCCCTGAGCCTAAGCTTATATTGCTAGGGGATGGAGAGTTATATATTCAGTTGCGCCAATAATTTGTACATCGCGTTAAAGACTTAACAGCCTTCTTATCAAACGAAACTAAATAAAGTTGTTTCGAAGTCAAATGAATAGGTAGACAACTTTTTGAAAACTCAGACACAGATGGCCAGATCTATATGATCGAGCCATACAGCCACATAGCCATATATATGTGTGCGTCAATCAATTGCACTCATCTCCATCCTTAATTTTTTTCAGTTACCCAAGCAAGCGCTTTGAATTTTTATTTTCTTTTTTTTTGTCTTGAGCATTTTACAAAACTGGTGATAATTACTTTTTTTGTCATTAAGAAAGTAAAATTTGTTTTGTAGTAATTTTTTAGTCTCACTCTTTTTTAATTTAGAGTTTGCTTTGGGAGCAGGTGCTAAAGAATATATGGCATGATAACTAGCAGCAGACAGCTCTGGGACTTTTTTGGTCTTTTGGAAAAGGTCAAACACTAATGACTTTCTGTCTTTTAGGTTACTATTTAAAAACTAGCTTTACTGGCGCCTCTGGCGCCTTTTTAAAATTTTTCAAAATTGAATTTTCACACACTAACTTCTTTTTTTAGTGAATGACCAACACACCAAAAAACGAAAAAAAAACTAATATAGTGTGATTAATCCCTCAAATCAAAAACATGGCGATTTCATGTGGTAAACAATTTATTTCAACAAAAAGCAACAATTGATAACGATGTAAGCAAAAACAAAGCATATCTTGATGATTTCGGCTTATTTGGTACCCTTCTGCTGCTCGCCGACTCCAACTTTGCGCTTATTGACAAACGCTCAAAGAGGGCATCTTCTCGCTCCTGGACCTTTCTCTTGTGATTCATGCGCTGAGCCTCCGTGAACAGCGGCAAGATTTTCACTCCGTTGCTGAAATTCAATTTTAAATAACTTTTCAGCGAAACAATCTCACAATGTGTTGAAGTTTGGCTTCACGGCCCCAGAAGTTTATCACGCGCGATGTATTCGGAGAAAATCACCGTAGCAGAAGGACGATCTTTCAGACAACCACACTTTCCACGTTCGGCGGATCTGCGCCGAGCAATCATTGAAGCATTTGGTGATGAAATCGACAATTGAACTCTTGTATTTGGCGTAATTCTTGCGATCACCTAAAGTTGTATGAAATCGTCTTGAAATTAGACTAATTGCCAAAAACTTACCATCGAAGGGAGTAATCACGATGCGCGGCTGTTCTGTTGCTTCGCTTCTGAATGAACGCTTTTTTTGATGCGATTTATCTCCCAATTCTTCGGCTGTCTGCAATAGACTTTTTCTTCTCGATTTCGCTTATACTTGCTGTCATGGATAGAGTTAGCTTTGCCTTCCAATAACGATTGCTTTGGAATCGAAAGCATACTCGAGTTGACTGAAGCATTGCATAAATAACTTACAACGTATCGCTGAGATCACTGACATAGCACCACAAATCCAACAGGCGAATCTGCGCCTCAAGCAATTCCAGACTCATTGACTTGACACCTGAAGATCGGAACTGATTTGACGACGACCATTAGAGAGACGACTCACACTGAGCATTTGCACTTAATGGGAGTATTAAGCCACTGCAAAGACAACCTGAAGCCATAAATAACTTACAACGTATCTGAGACCACTGACATGTAGCACCACAACATCTAACAGGCGAATCTGCGCCTCAAGCAAATCCAGACTCATTGACTTGACACCACTTCCAGTTTGATAGTCCTGCATAGCACTTGCATTGAACAACCTCGCTTGATTGCCATGCATAGCCAAACGATCATTAGAATTCCTAAAATATCAAACATTTTCACGCCCACCATCAAATGATGACTTACTTCTGAGCGTTTGGATCGCTTGCACCACCTTTCTGCCACTGTCATCTTAGTTAGGAATCGAGAAACTGAAATTGAACGTAAAAAACAACAAAAGTAAGTAAAATGAATGAAGACAAAAACATTAGACCTAATCAACTGAATAATTATATGAGCTGGCGCAGATACGCCCGAAAAAACAGCAAACCATAATTAACGGCGATTCTGCGCCGAAAAACTTACCCCATGTACAACACCAAATGACTATATTAAAAAAACTACGAACAAAAGCGCCAAATTTTGAATTCCTTTGCAGACAACAAAAGATTTAAATGACAACTTGAATCAGCCTACTCTTTCTGAGTACCTGGATAAAAATGCCGAGATCCCCTAAATAACGGCTCTTTTTTCGCCCGTTCTTTTTTTATTCGACGCGCGAGGAGCTGGCGAACAATAGTGATCGTGTACACACAAAAGTTTTTCTGAGCCAAAACCTCATAAAAAATCCAAAATAGCCAAAATGGGCTAAAAGTATTTGGCGGAATTCAAAAAGCGCACAGACAGACACAGTCCAAATACTATATAAAGATTCTAGAACAAATTAAATATATTCTTTGTCTTTTAGCAAGTACTGCTGTTACAAATTTTTTAGCTATAATTTCTAAACACACTACAATACTTAATCCAAAAAATCCCATTTATTTTTGGCTGTTGGATTTCTAATGAGTTTTTCGCCGATGTCAGAAATTAGCTTGTTTGCATTTGATTACACCTAGTATGTGCTCTCAATCCACGCCTTCCAACTTATTTTTGTTCACGAAACTAGATTCTAGTACTTTTAAACAGACCGGACCGTTCAATAAGAAAAAAAATACGGTACATTATACGAAAAGTGCTGAAAGTGAGGGAAATAAAAGCAAAGGTTCAACTTTATAATCTTGGTAAAAAATTTAGCTTATAGATTTTAAGCTAAAAGTCTCCAATGTTGTAGTATTAAAAAAAGTAAAAAGAAGGAGTATTTTTTATGATTTAATGAATTTCAAGCTACCGTTATAAAGCTGTTTTGAGGAGTACTCAATTAAACATCTATATTTTACATCAATAGCAAAATTAAAAAATTGGATTACTCTCCTTAAAGATCAAGGCAATAAAAGTTATTCATATGATTTAATAAAGGTCAAGCTTCACATGATTAGCTTATTTAATTTTCTAAATGTTACTTCCTTTTGATACTTGATTTATCTTTAAGGCAGCACTTGGCTGATATATTTTTAAGAATAAATAATACAATGAAGACTTATTAACTGTACGCATAGCATAGCTTATTTTAGCTATTTTGTAATAAGTCTAGAACCTAACGCTTGAAACTGATCCCGAAAAAATCTCATTACAGGACCATGGTTTTTGCGCGCAGCGGCATGTGAAAAATTTGAATTAGCGGGGACACTTCTCTTTGGTCTCGCACTTTACTCTTTCGAGTCGTTCGATGTAACTGCAAAGAGTACAGTGCGAGACCAAAGGGAAGTGTCCCCGCCAATTCAAATTTTGCACATGGCGCTGCGCGCAAAACCATTGTCCATTAAAGACTGATATTAAAAATGTTAAAACGATAAAAAATACAGTATTACTTCAAAAAAAGATATGTAACACAAAAATTTATTTATGCTACTTCAAAACAAGCACAACTATATTGCTGCCCAAGACTCACTTTCAGACTCAGGTTGAAAATATTTTCTGTATCTAAAAGCTAACTGTAGTAGTATATGTAAGTGTGTTTGATATACCCTGCTGCATCTATCTGTCTTCATCACGAATCAGCAGCAACCCAGAGCAGCGACTCACTACCAGCCCATCCATCCAGTAAGCAACGCTGTGTTGATTCACGTGCCGCATGTAACGCAGACGTGTATTCTTGCCTAACCATTAATCGGCGCAGCGATAGATATTGCCAACAACCAATATGAATTCTGCTTTTTTCGCCTTTATTGATCCAACAAAATCACAGCGTTACTCTCTCTTTTGCTTTTTTGCTTTGCATCATTATATTTTAGAAGATACCTACATATTTTTTTATAAAAAATACTTTTTTTAATTAAGTACTAAGATTTCTTTTCATAAATTTCTTTTTTTTTTAATTTTTTATCTGAAGTTTAATTTTTTTTAATAAGAGATTCTAAAAAATACGCTATCTGAGTAATTTTCCTGATAACAAAATAGTGTTTTAATCGACTCTCGATAAACTGGCATTTCTGGTGCTGGTTCACGCTGATTTCGTTAGGCGATTACGCTGACCTGCCAAAGCCCTGTCAGTGCCGTTTCATCAGGGTGACAGTCTATAGATAGCTGCCTTTTTTAGATAGTTAAGCAAATTACCAAATTAGTTGTTAAAATTTAAGAAAAGTGTCAATATCCAAACTTCCCTCTGAATTTTTTTAAACTTACTCTTTACTAAACATAAATAAATATCTCATAGTTAATTGACAACTGTGTCGTAGACAACTAAACTTTCCATATTTCTGTATTTTTAAGCAATTAACTCTTTTTGTTTTTGGACAACAGCTAATTTTTTTATTTTTGTATTTAGCGTGGCAAAAAATTAATTGCTTTGCTATAAAATTCTATTCTTTCTTGCAAGCTTTTGACTTACTTGCGTTTGTTTTAGCGACAGACTTTGTCAACTTTTCTCTCATAGTCCAAAAACGTTAATTGTTAATATAAAAATGTTTGATTATTTACACATTTTATTAGTTTTTGCAGGTATCAATTGGGTTCTATTTTACTTATTAGCCATATTATTGCTCGCTACTGCTTTAAACATGAAGTAGCAAGGATCGGCTTATTCTATTTGCTACATTTGTAAACGCTTTCTTTAGTATTTGACTTTTCCTGAACGGAGCACCTGGCTGACATTTATAAAATAATTAGTAAAACAATGGTTAGTTTTTTTTAACATACTTTTAGCTATTCTTCAGTTACAAAACCAAAAATTTTCGAAAAACTCCCAAAAAGACGCAAATAAAGTTTTGGTTTTCTTTCCTTAGTAAAAAAATCGAACATTTGTTGCACCATTCGAATTCTTGATGTAAAAAAGTAAAAATATAACGTCTTCATGACAAAAGAGTTCCATGTGATTTCGACATCGTTCTGATGCTCGTAAAGCCAAAGCGTGAAAAATAGGGAAGATGGCCGTCAAAAAGCAATCTCTTCCATGGAAATCGATACGGTATTTAATTGTTAGTCTACAATGATAAAAAAAAGGCTGCCACTTTAATAAATGCGTGACAAAGATTTAGCTCAAAATTGATATTTGACATAGTGCTATAATAATCCTAATCAAAGAAATATCTATAAAAAGTTAGGGCAGACGTATTTATACAGAAGATGAGGCATCTTTCTAAAAATATCTGTACCAAGAGCGCACTTGGCTAATCTTGTCAAAAATCTGATTATCCCTTGCTTATCCATCTAAAGCTTTTTGTATTTAGTAGGATAATTAATTTAGACTCATTTCAAAGTCTTCGTTTAAACAAAAAATAAGTGTCAAAGCGAGCTTTATATAAACAAATTGATCAAAAATATAAGTTTTATTGGTTCTTATCCTTCATCCGGGACACATTTTCTGAGAAAATTCAAGCCTCTATGATCACTACATTTTTATTAACCAAAGGCTGAAAACAAGAAAAAGTTCTTGGTCTTTGCCATCATCTTTTTGCTGTGACCTGCTAGGTAAAACTTTTGGTCAATGAAAATGTAGTGAATACAGAAGCTCAAGTTTTACTATAAAAGGTGGCCTGGATGAAGTAAAATTACCATTTCTTCATCAAAAAAATAACTAAAATGTAACATATTAACATGAATATTCATTATAACGTTCCGTATTGTCTCTAATAGCGCGGCAGGGATCGAGGCCAAGACTAGGGGGTCAACCACTTTTGTTGCATTTTTAAAGTGACGTAGAAAAAAAGTTGGAATTGAAAAATAGAGCGGCATGCCGCTCTATTAAAGAGAATACGGTAAGAGAATATAAGAGAAATAAGAGAATACGGTATTCAAAAGTCTTTGTGATAACTGAGTTTTGTAACGTGTCTCTATAATTGTTCGCGTCTCTCTTTTATTGTTGATTTTTTTTTGGCTATGCAATAACCTTTTGAAAAGCCAAAAAAAATTATCCCCCGTCCCTATACTTATTATGTTGAAAAAAATCCAGATATAGCGATTTACAGAGCAAAGACAGAAGGTAGAGTTCAAACTCGAGTTTATCAAGAAGGGATCGACTCTTCAAACAAGTTTTACAGAATGAATCCGTAGATCCTCTTTGAATAAACAATGAAAAAAGTCTCGAAAGCAAGTGCCGTAGATGGCAATGGTACTGTAAATATTTTTTCGCTGTTCTAACTGCTAGTGAAAAAATAAAGATGATTTTTACTTTATTGGGTGCAGCTGTAAAGTTCTCTTGAGTTTGTTAAATTGAGACTTGACTGTAATAATGCGCACGGGGGAGAAACTAAACGGAATACAGTACATTAATAAAGTGGTTTCACGAAAATTGTTCAAGTCACTAAATAGCAAAACTTAAAGGATCATTGTCGACAAAGACAATTTCAAATGTTTGAATGCGCGCGGGACACTTCTTTTCCTACTGAAATATTCAGATTTTTTTTCGTAAATTAAAGAAGCAGAGCTGTATTGGGATTCGAACCAACTAAGAGCTTACGCTGCTGCTTTACCATTACACTACCTGCAACAATGCATCTTAAAATAATGTGCTGAAAATTATCGAAATAAAAAAAATATCCGCGTGCATTCAAACGTGGGAAATTCTTGTTGGCGGCGACGGCGAAAGTCTTTTAATAAAGAAGGTTCGCTAAAAAAATTATAAACTGGTGAACATCTGACCTTGACTTTTTAGAAATTCACATAAAAACGGTTTAAATTCGCAATTTGGATTCTCAGCTCTAGCAATTCATTAGCAAACTATAGCGAAATAAAATAGTTTCTTCTAAAAATTTACAGAAATATGCTGTACTTTTTAACTTTTATTTTTTGCAACAAGAATAAATTAAACAGCCATGAAACAACAATCGACAATTAATTTTATCGATAATTTTCTTATCTTTTCAGCTTTTGGAGCATTTTTATCAGCATTGTTATTGATCCCTGCATTTACACTCCATACTGTTTTCTCTAAAAATTAGCCATGGCTTTTTTTATTTCCGATAAATCCGGTTGTTAATAAATTAGAAAAGTCTCTTTGTTTTCCTGAATACTCCATGTGCAACAAGCAAAAAACGATAGCGTATTTTGATCTCATTTGAAACACGGAGAAAACATTCTTTAACCTCATGCCTACCAATTAATAATAACCGTTCAGCAGCAAAAACAAAACAAAACACCGAAAAAAGATAAGGAAAATAAAGATTGATTAATGCAATTTACAGTTTGGAAAAGTTTTTTTGCACAGAAAAATCAGCTGAACACTTCCCGACCATTGTTCTTTTTATGATGAAGCTGGTGATAGTTGAGCTGTTAATTACTTAGTCTCTTACTGACTTAGTACCACTACAAGGAATGCCATTGAGCTTAGCCAGCAAAAGGGCAATATACCGTATATTCTCTATTAAGCCCCCTCTCATTAACCTGTCTAATAATACCCCTCTCCGAGGAGGATCGAAAATAATGCCCTCTCTCTAATAATGCCCCCCTCGTCAAAATGACAGTATAAGTCTAGTATTAATTCTGACACCAATAATGATTGCAACGATGGGTGAAGTGTTGAAATAATGCCCCCTCTCTATTAATGCCCCTCTCTAACAATGCCCCTCTTCGAAAAGGTTGAAAAAATAATACCCAGGGCATTATAGAGAATATACGGTAGCTAATAACTAAAGAAAGGGCAAATCATATGTTTATTTCTGGCCTTCTTGTTTTACTCCGTGAACTTTGTTAGACCCTTTACTTGCTTGATTGCTTGTCTGCTGCTAATGTAGAAAGCAGATATTACTAATACTATAATTAGTGGGGTTTATGGTAGTAAGAGCGAGCAAAAAGAAATCCTCACAATATTACAACTCTGACTAATAACTACCTTTTTTAGTTCCAAGAGCTTGACCTGATCAACAATTTGATCCATGGCAATGTGAGCGGCAAGTCGTCCAGGACTCACCCCATATAACTTCGTCTTCTTTCTTTGGATCCGTCAACAATAACAATAATATTAACTCATCTGTTTCTCTTTCCAACAATACAGTCAATGGCACCAAAAAGATGAGCGAAAATAGCAGGACACCGTCCTTTGGTGGACCTCAAAATGTTGTTATGAACGGGTAACTTTTTAAACTCTATTAGTAATTTTTAAACTTAGTTTGAAAATTGGTTAATTGTACCTGTCCTCATCTTTAAGGATTTATGTCTGAGATGAGAGCAAAATTTAGCATTGCTCTTGATGCTTGGTCTTTGGCATACCTCTATACCATCTTGGCTACCCCAAGTTAATCACATTATACTCTTGGAGCTTTCCGTTTTCCTCTTTTGAATTTCAAAATTAGAACACCCATGGTCAGCTTTCTTTATTCTTTTAAAAATCGAGAGAACGTCTTTTAAATATAATTCAAAGAGAATCCTAAGAAGCCAATGAACCAAGGATCTCTAAGGAAAAATAACCCACCTTTTTTCACTCTTTCTTCTAGATTTAAACTAAAATATAATAAATATTGTATAGACATTTTGCAAAAATGCAAAACGATTTTTCAGAACTCGAATGTCCTCAACGCCGTCCAGCCATAGCAGTGCAGATAGCATAGCGTCTCGACAGTCTTGCTCTCCCACTGCAGAAGCTATAAGCAACTTGCTGCTGGGAGGACACCAAAACACTTCCAATTCACAACTTATTGGCAATCAGCAGCAGCAACAACATGTCAGCAACGCAACAGCCATGTCTAGCAGCAATAATCATGCGACAGTCAGCCAAGGAGGAGTGTTGTCTGCAGGAGCAGGCAATAATAACCTACTGGATTTTAGTGTGTCTCAACTTTATGGAGGTGAGCTTTTACATAAGTTTTTTAGCCTGAGTCCCACCTGACTTTTTGCTAAGGGCAACCATATGTTGGAATGAACTCAAACATATTTTTTCACTTATTTGTATTCCTAAACAACTTGTTTGAGTCCGTCCTAACGTACACTGGCTGAAAAGCGCCTAGAACCGTCCAAAAAAGCAAAACGCTTTCTTTGATAATTCTATAAATCTACTGCAATACTAAACCTTATGGTGCACTAGTAAACTCCAAACCCAAGTAACCCTGTAGTTTCTCATTTTATGGTTAATTCGAATTTTCACAATTTTAAACAATGACTTATGAACTAATTTCAATGATTTATCTTCACAGAATTATGAATGTAAAAGTAAAATGTAAAAGTCTTCAGTTTATAAAAAAAAGTTATAATTATTACAAATTCGCTACACTTTTGACTTACCATATAATTTGTAACGCGTTACCACATACCCTTGGAAAAACCTGCAAAACATTCGTCAAAACAACCATCTCGTTCATCGTTATGATCTTTCTTCTCTAACATTTTCTTTAAAAATTATGCTCAACTGTTGTTGTTGATAAGTTGCAAGGTGACTAAACCAGTTTGCCTGCCTTCTCCTACCATCACCTCAAGTGACAACGTTTTTTGCAGCCATTGCAAAACCAAACAAAATTCATTAAAAATTTTGATGTTCGTTTTTCTCTTGCTTTCTTTGAAACTTGGGGAACACTAAATAAAATTGTGTGAGCCGTTTCTTTCATTTCTTGTGCTCCTCCGATCAGCACCAAAAAAGTCAAAGAGACAGTGGAAGAAAGACAAAAGAACACAAATGCATCATCCGCCCTTTTTCATGATTCTGTTTTTTGTCCGCTGACGGCTAAGAGAAAACCACATAATTTAAAAGAATTAAACTGGGTGCAACAGAAAATACACACCTTTTATGATCTCTTTCTTTCGGTTTGGTGGTTTGAAAAAGTGTTGACTATTAGATCCGAACAATACTTTTTTTGCTAAACATCAGCTGCTGTTTTAAATTTAAAGTCCTTAAATAATTAAAAATATTAATTTGATGAATGGTTGACCACTAAATTTGAAAGGTTGAGAAAAAGTCGACGGTGTACAATTAATCAAAACCTTATCCATTTTCTAAAGATCAAGGGACCAACAAATAAAATACTGCAAACTAAAATTTTTTATTTGAAACTGAAAAAATTTATGCTGAAAACCTCTACGAGTTTTTTGAATTATCAATCTGGTAATATTTTAGGTCATTTCGCCGATCAGTTAGACGTTAGCAATTTGTTCCAAGGAATGTCATCCCACATTAATAATTCTGCAAACTCTCACCTTCAACAGCAAAACCCTGCCAGCACTAATCCCAATAACAATTTGGAGGGCCAACTCCAAACAATACCAGTGTTCAACAACAACTCAACTCTCACCTCAACACTGCTGCTTCTCAGGTACTACTATCATATTGCATTTCAATATACCGTATAACATCTAGTAATTACACTCCCCAAAAGTGAAAAAATGTGTTTGATATACCGGTATTTCTTGTCCTATTTTTTCCTGTTTTTTTGCGATTTTTTAGTCTTAGGCAAGGATTGGTCAGCTGATGTGAAAACAGACTCAAATATGAGGATATAGCATGGCCCTCGCTTAAGCTAAAAAATACCTAAAAAATAGTAAGGTGACCGAACAAAAAGACACCGCGTTCTAATTTTCAATCTAAGTATAAATTATTTTATTCACATCAGTCAAATATGGCTCGTTAAACAACAGTAAAGAAGTACAAACGAATTTTATCGAACCTCTGAGCCAGAGCCGGAGTGAACACGAAGCAGGCCACCCTTGGCCAGTACTCAAAAAACTATTCGTCAACTAATTGTATTCGTCAATCACTGTTTTGGTACTATAACATTTAAAATTTCATTCGCGCTCGAAACAGGCTCAAAAATCACAAATATTGGAAGACATTGAAAGGAGGGACGAAGACAGTCGAAAAAAAGTTTTTTTCTGGTGAATAGCAACAATTTATTGCGGCATCAAAACAGCCGGCATTAAAGTGGACGGCATCAAAATGGCCGGCATCAAGATGTCGGCGGCATCAAGACGGCGCGGCATCAAAATGTAACGTTCTGCTTGTTAACCGTCCAAGTTGGTCTCACAGTAAGACGTTAACTGCACCTGACGATCGATATATTTTAATATCCATCCAAAAAGTTGTTTCCCGCCTATAGTGTACTTTTTTAATTTTATTTGAAAAATTTTTTTTGCTGATCTCAAGAATAGCTCACCCGTGTGAGTTATTTTTAGACCTAAAATTGGGTCGAAATGGAGAGATGCGCTAAAAAAATTGACTAAGTAGAATCGGTAAAGTTTGTAGAATTTAAAGAAACGCAATTAACAACAGCGTAAAATATTCATATAGGTCCTTAAAGTAGAGGGATGCTGAAGGGTAAGCTTATACAAAGGTAAATTATCAGCGAAAATAAATTAAAGGAACATGGTCACGCGTTCTAAATAATCCCCGGCAATTCAATTTTTTTTTCCTAATCATTGAACTTCTGTACGGATTGTTTAACTTTCTTTCTAGCAAAACAAGATCTGGAATTTTATTTTTGGTAAAGTTTTGTTAGAAACCAAGTCTAAAAATTCGTACAGAAGTTCAATAATTAGGATTTTTTGAATTGGCGGGGAAAATCGTTGTCGGAGAGGGCAATGGCCCTTTAACCACAAAGCCTAATATAAGCAGAAATTTACTTACACTCTCCGTTCAGTTCTTCTAATTTAAAACGTGTACTATTATAAGAGCCCCTCCCTCTAATATAAGCCCTCCCCATAAAGTCCATGAAAAAATAGAAGCCTAAGCCAAAGCCGCGGGCTTCCATTAAAAGAAATATGGTGACAATCACTCTTATTTCTAGGCAGTATCTAGTTTTTCACAACAAGCTTCTGCAGAAGCATTGCACAATGGATTGCTGAGCCAAATGCAGAGTCCTGGTGGAGTGACCGCAGCTTTGGCAGCCTTTGGTCAGCAATCTCAACAACAGCAGCAACAAACAGAAACCCAGAGGCTTCAGGTAAGTTAGCTTGATAGTTAATGTTAGTTGTAAAGTCTAATGTTCAATCTTTCCAGCACAATAGTGTAAATGGAGGGCAAAGCCAGCAGCAGCAACCAGCTGGTGCTATTAGGCAAAGGCATAGATCAAGTGCTTCTGACTCCATGTTCAAATGCAACTATTGTCCTAAGAAATATCCCAGTCAAGCAGCTGTAAGCTCCCTATTCAATTTCATCGGCGAATTTGATTTTTCGAGCTTTAATGTTCCCATCATATATACTAGGTTGAACTAGGCTTCCGGTTCATAGCTGCTCCTAGGTTCAAGCTATACACTGGGATAAAAAAAGAGAAGCATGAGGCTTCGCAATTTTGGTCTTGAGGAACCCGATTCCTGGCACGATTTCCTAATCAGAGGATGCTTTGTTTTTAACTCAAGCTAACTTTTCATTTTTCGTTTTATCCAGGTGGATATTCGGTGGATTAATCAGCTTGGTCGTGCATTCCATATTCCTAAGTAGATAAAAAATTTTTTATAGATTTAGTGGTCTCACTCGTTCGAATAAAAATATGTCAAGAAGCTTTTTTGTAAAATCGTTTTGTTTAGTTGCAAAATCACATGGACGACTGTCGTAATATTAGAGTTCACGAGTGTTCTCAGTGTGGCAAGCGATTCAAAGCTAGAGGAGGACTGCAGCAACACAACAGAATCCATATAAACGACCGACCATAGTAAGTTCAAGCTTGTTTTGAACAGTGGTAATATTCTAACTATGTATCTTTTAGCCATTGTCATTACTGTCCAAAAGGTTTACCCAGAAGTCCCATGTGGACCAACACGAACGCATTCACACAGGTTCTTGCAATAAAATTAAATTTATCAAAAGTACCGCTTGATCGAATATTTTGCAGGTCTTAAACCATTTTCTTGCCAATTTTGTGGAAGGGCATTCAGACAAAGAAGCCAGCAAATGGGCCATGAAGCTACTCACACTAATGGCCATTCCAATTCTAATGGTAGTGTGAGCGCTGTGAGCTTGGCGCTAGCCAACCAAAGCTTGGGGCAACAACATGCCATGGATAGAGACTCACACAGAAACTCGTTGTCTTCAGACCAGGTGGACAAAACTGCTTTTGAACATCAAATAGCTTTTATAGTCGTAGTCCCGATATAACGAACTATAAAAAGCTCACCTGACACTTTTTACCCCACATTTCGAAGCCTTTTGTCAGTTGTCTTTGTTTAATATAGTCTAAAAAATCAGAAATATTTCGATTTTGCCCGTCGTTTTTTAAAAACTCTCTATTCTTGCCAGTAAGAACCGGCGAGCTTCGATATAACAAAGCATTATTTTCAAAAAAGAATTAGTTTTAACAAGAGTCTCTTTTTGGTACTCTCCTGGCAAACCTAAAGAATTAAAAAAACGACTTACAAAACCGGAAACCTTGTGATTGTTCAGACTGGATCAACTAAAGAAAAGGGACAAAATACTTCAAAATCTGGGCTAAAATGCGTGAGTTATATAGATCCCCTGTCAACTGTTAAATTTTTTAGAAAGTGCTTTTTCTAAATTTAATGCTAAACCTATTTTTAGACTAGCTGCCAAAACTCCCCTTCTAACGATATGAACAGTCCAAGAAGCAGTAGTTTAAACAACCAACTGAACCAAACTTCTTCCCAACCCACCAAATCCAGCAGCAACAACAACAACAGCAATTTGCCCAGCAACAATCCTCCCAAGCCGCGGCAGCAGCAGGTTAGAATACAAAATTTAAGGCTGGTACCATTGAAGGATGTTATTTTCTTAAAAGCACCATCTTAATGACTAATCTACTGAGTCTCTGAAAATCTAAATGTCTTTAGAGATTTTTAAAATAATTTCAAAAATACTTTTTCACCAAGAAAATAATCGACATCTGAAACTCGGCAATAATTGAGAACAAGTAATTTTTAAATGAGTAACTGGTGTGAGTTACAGCTGCAGCCAGCCTACAGCATGCTCAACAGCAAATGAATAATATTAACATGATGGCTCAAATGGGTCAAATGGCTCAAGGACTGGGACAAGACATGAAATTGCAGCAAAACATGCTCCAAAATATGCTGAATGGTGGTGCCAGCCAACTTGCTGCTGACTCGTTGTTGGCCTTGAAACATGGCAAGTCTTTTTACAGGTTTATTTAAGGGCGGTAGTCAGTTAAAATTAGGTATTATTAACTAGGGATCAATAAGTTCCTGGAAAAACTTCTAGGCCTGTGTTAGCCATTGAAGTTATGTTCTTACGAAAAAATTACCAATGAATACAATATTACATTTCTTTCTGCGTTGGTAATAGTCTAGAAATCACAATAAAGAAGGAAGGGATAGAATTTTTTGGGGGAAAAACATTTCGAGAAGTTGACGATCATTTTTACTACTTCAATTGGTCACAAGTTTGAATCAGGGTTTAGCACTTTAACGTGATTTTATCCCTATATTGTAGTGCAGATCAAGAGCTAAAAACCTATTTTACAGAATAATTTAAAAAATTCTGTATTGAGATATAGCCTTTTGGAAAAAATCAAGTTCTTTTAAAAATGGTCACAAATCTGAAGAGTTGAAAAACTTGGACTTCGGTCATTCTTTAAACAAATTGATTTTTCTCAGATTCTGTAAAGTTGGGTTTTTATATCTTGAACTGTGCTACAATATAATGCTAAGATGTTGTTTCTTAAATTTCAACTATTTCTTAAATTTCAGATCCTTCCTCAACTTTTCGCCAATGGCAATCATCGGCAACAACAACAACTGCAGCCAGCAGCAAACAAGACCACCATCAACGACTATATGTAGATTATGTAGTATGTCTGTATATTGTAGAGGTTTGTGAAACGAGTAGAGAGCACAATCCTGAGCCAAAAAAACAAGAACACCAAAATAAATTTCGTGAAGCAATTCATCAGCTAAATTCCAATACCGAGCCAAAGCAAAGTTATTTGGGTTCTTTAGGTTTTTGAGCCAGCCTGTAGTTATTGGCGATAAAACTAGCTCTACCTACTTGTTGTTGTTGTAACTACTGTCTTCTTGTTGTTATATTACTGTCATCATGTGAATAAGTCAGAGATTCTAGCCCCCCATCTTAGTGCGAGTACAAACAATACACCCAACTGCAGTTTAAGTAATTATTATTAAATAATTTGTTTTCATTTTTATATTATTGTTAATTAGGTTTTTTCTTTGTTGTTGTTGTTGGCAATCTCTTTTAAGCGTGTTGAAGTATAATAATACTTCGAGTATTTAATTCTTCATCTCTATGATTGACCGGTAGATTTGCTTTTAATTTAAGATACATTCGTTTGATTGTGAGTTGCAACAAAGTGAGCTGTTCAAAAACCATTTTATTAAATGTTCCAAAATTTGAATGTTCCCAAATCAGTTTTTTAGTATAAGTTTATCTCCGTGTCTGACAGACGGAAAAGTAAATGTCTGTTTTTGCCATGTTAAGGAATAATAAAATAGTTTACATCAGTTTTTGAGTTCAGATTAACTTGTTTTTAATAAGTAACATTTGAAGGGTTGACATGTCGAGTGCTCAAAATTGAGTATTTTCAAGTAATATTCGAAAATTTACGAAAATTAAATTAAATAATCAAACATCTGCGCCTTTTTTTTATCGCTTCCATGTGCCAATGATTGCAATTTTGTTTAATTTTTATGTCTACCAGCGCCGTGAGCTGCCGGTGCGGTGCCGAAAATTTAGAAGTCCAATTTAGAAGCTGGTGCCGGTCGGTGGTCAATGCCGTAAATTGGTGCCGATGCCGTAAGTTTTAAATTTACAACACTGCTTAGAGGGAGTGGTCACCAGTTCAATAATCGTCTCCGACAATTGAAAAAAGTTTCTAATCATTGAACTTTTGTACGGATTTTTCAACTCGGTTTCTAGCAAAAAACCTAGAATTTAATTTTAGGTATAGTTTTGTTAGAAACCAAGTTGAAAAATCCGTACACAAGTTCAATGATTAGGAAAAAATTTGAGTTGTTAGGGAAGAATTTTGAACACGTGACCATGCTATTTTAAGAGACATTATCTGTAATTTTGAACTATTTCTTGGTGCCACGATTTTTTCGACTTTTTTCTGCCGCATATGTAGGGTGTCTCGAGATATGTAGAGCTCTGAAGTTAGTAAGTCAAAGTTAGTTGCACATCTATGCACATCTACATGTGCATATAACAGTTTCTACACGCAGCAGACCCTAAAAAGTAGAAGCTATTAAAACATTACTTTTTCATATATTTGACTAAAATCAAAAATAGCCTAAAAATCTTCTCGAAAGACCATCTGGCCTTTATTAGACAACAGTTTCACCCAAAATTTTCCCACTTTACAAAATTACACTCAAGCTTCTCAAGACATGTCATTTCTCCGTTCAACTCCAAGATGCCTGGTCAATACTTCTAGAGAAATTCAAGAGCTATTGGGTTGATTCATAATTAATGCGGATTTTTGTTGCCTTATGATTCTTTTGATCTATTTCTTCTTTAAATTTGCTTTTTTGTTTTAAAGTATGCCCTCGCTTTTAGTTAAGAAGAATGCGCGTCGAAAACCACCTTCACATTCGCCATATCATGCTCTACCACTTCGAGAAAGGATGCAGGGCAGCGCAGTCTTTTCGCGATATTGTCGAACTCTTTGGCGAAGAGGCGATCAGTCAAAGTCAGGTGGAAAGATGGTTCAAGCGTTTCAAATCCGGTGACACAAGCTTGCAAGATGAGAATGGAAGAGGTCGCCCGTCTGACTTTAATGATCAAGCTCTCAAATTAGCGGTGGTCTTCGAGGATTCGGACGAACTTGTTGTTGATCTCAAAGCGTGGATTGCATCCAAGAATGCTCGCTTCTTTGCTCGCGAAATTGATCAACTGCCAAGTAAATGGGAAGCTGTTATTGATGTTGATGGCGAATTTGCCCCAGAGTGATCCTTTAGAAATGTGTAGGATTATGCTTTCAAATGTTTTGTTGTCGAATAAACTTAGAACAAAAAATCCGCATTAATTATGAATCAACCCAATACATGATAGGCCAAAAATCAACACAAAATTAAAAAATTTACTGAGCTTGGGACCGACACATTTATTTATCTTTTAGGCATGAAAAAATTTGCTGTACTTATTAAATTCACTGCTCACCAGCCTAAAGATAAAACCATACATGACCTAAAGGAGTCGTCAGGAAAATTTGGCTTTTTGTGGTGATTGTGCCGTAGTTTTTACGTCCGTTTTTACGATATTCGTGCTCAATAGGTCCTGAACTCCAGCGTCAACCATTGTAACAGTTGAAAATTCCCGTGCTAAGTCCGTCCTGAGATCCGCTACATTTGATTTTTACTGCCTCCCTGTGGGGTTTCGACACTTTACTAGCCTTCTTATCCTAACTTCATCAAACCTCGATTTAACGTCACCCCTGGGGACCGGCCTGAGGGTGACGTTAAATCGAGGGTTAATCAAAAAGTATTCATTTAATCAAACAAATATTTTGTTATTAGGCTGACGTAACAGCCTAATAAGATGAACAATATTCATCAGCTAGGTTAGAAGAATTTAGTGACTACTGATTGCTTTATCTGATTCGTAAAAAACGATTTTTAGCTCATAGTTATGGCTAAAAATAGAAAACACATTTTTTAGCAATAAAATGCATGCATCGCAGATTTAATGCGAAATACCAGCACCATGCGAACACTAGCGTCTTATTTTACTTCATGATTCTTTTTTCTAGCGCCTGTTTTCTTCTAACTTTTTAAATACATCAGTTGACTGAATCGTGCGCATAAATTCCCTATTTTTCGCATTTAGATGACTTTGGCATGACAAAATAAATTTTTGATGTGAGACTTACAAAACTAAAAAAACTAAAAACACCATGAATAAACAGAAAAAAAAAGAATTCAAAAAACAACCGAGTTTGAAAACTTGAATTATAGCCCAAGATAGACTAGGTGACGCGTAATCGAGGGTATATTAGACTTACAGGACCATCTTAGGGGTAAATCGGGGTTGACGTTAAATCAAGGGTCTGGTGTACTAGATTTTAGATTTGAAGGACCATGAAACTTGATAAGCATAGCAATTTGCGGAATTCGAATTCGCGCGGGACCACCCTAGTTTTGTCCATAATGTTTTTGAATTAATTTTTTTTCTGTGCATTGAAAATTTGAATTCTATCTATGAGTAAGTTTTTAACACGGACTCACAAGACTAGTTATGGTCAGTGCTGTAAATGGCACCGGTGCGGCACCGGCACCGGCCGCATCGGCACCGGCGCCGCCGGTGCCCGGTGCGGTGCCTGGGCCGAAATTTTGGAGGTCGGTGCCCGGTGCGGTGCCCGGTGCCATCATTTTAGAGGTCGGTGCCGAACCGGTGCCGCACCAGCAAGTGGTATGTATCATACCCGGCAACAGCTAACTAAGTTATAATTCGCCTCGAAACAACACAATAATGTCGATAACATTGTTCATTTTTGCAATTTAGCTGAAAAAATTCAAAATTAAATTGATAATTTTTTAACATATATAAAAAATGTCCGGTGCGGTGCCCGGTGCCGTAAATTTGAAGACTGGTGCCCGGTGCCGAAATTTTGGAGGTCGGTGCCCGGTGCGGTGCCCGGTGCCAAAATTTTCCAGGCCGGTGCCCGGTGCGGTGCCGGTGCCGAAATTCCAAAATTTACAGCACTGGTTATGGTGCAGTGAAAATAGGATAAGTCGTCCGAACTGGCAATGTCGAGCAACGTTGGCCTCGACTAGTAAACGGTTCTATATTTTGAAAAAATTTTGCATGCAAACATAAAACAATTCGAAAACATTATTGACAAAATGAGGGTGGTCCCGCGCGAATTCAAAATTTTCAAATTGTTGTGCTTATCAAGTTTCATGGTCCTTTAGCCAACCAAATCGGCTCTATGATGACGTTAAATCGGTGGTTGACTATAGTTACTATTCATTAAGGACCAGTAAGCATATTTGAGCAAACAAAATGAAAAAAATCATTGCAGTAGAAGCAAATAATACCTCTCAATAATGGCTTTTATAAATTTTATTCGTTATAGTTGGTCAGACCATATGAAAATCTGGAATTGGTGAGAAATTCTGAGTCGAAAAGGGTGGCCTTTTCAGTTTTAAAGAGGTATGGCGGCTCTATATGCATTCGCATCTCTGGAAAAAAAAGATGCCTTGGTCCCCCCTGTTGATTTTTTTGAAAAGTTTTTTTTTCTTCCAAAAGTCTCAAAAAGTGTTTATGTTCACTTTTTTAGCATTTTCAGGCAAAATTTTTTTTTTAATTTTTTGCCTTGGTCCCCCTATTGCTTTTTTTTGAAAGGACCACCAAAAAGTTGGATTCGAACATAGTTTTGTTAACTGGGGCCTACCGCATAAATAAACTCTGGTATGCATGTTTTTTCATGCATCCAGAGGCACTTTCTCGGAATCATGTCTAAGGTAATTGAGTGCACGCATCTCTAACAAACCAAGCCCCTGCGCCCCTTCGGGGCGCAGGGGCTTGGGCTTGGAGTTGAGATGCGCGCACTCCCTTACCTTAGACATGATTCCGAGAAGTACTCTTGATCATAAAATGCATACAGAGTCTCTTTTTGCACAGCTCCATTGACCAAAACATAGTGAAATATCACGTTTTCAATCTTTATCAGGGTGAAAAAATCCCCGTTTTTAAGAGTATTCTACCTCGTTTTGGTCACTGGGGCTAGGCAAAAATGGCCTCTATATGCATTTTATGATCAAGAGTATTTCTCGGAATCATGTCTAAGATAAGTGAGTGCGCGCAATTTTTTTGCCTGAAAATGCTAAAAAAGTGAACATAAACACTTTTGAGACTTTTGGAAGAAAAAAAAATTTTCAAAAAAAATCAACAGGGGGGACCAAGGCATCTTTTTTTCCAGAGATGCGAATGCATATAGAGCCGTTATGGCTATGGGTTTATTAATGTTTAAGATATGGGTTTATTTAAATGAAGGATTTGACTGTGAAGCAATTCACATAATAATTACCAGTAACCCACTTGAACAAAGACAACACCGCCCCACCTCTCCTTCAATGCATTTTAAAATAATAACAGTCAATCATAGCCAGCCAGGAATAGTACCATTTGTTAGCCAAAGGAACATCAACAGTCAGACATACAGTTAGGTAGAGCAATACAGCAGCTGCAAATTGACCAATCAATATATACATGTGTGTGTGCATAGCCCTCTTTTGGCGGGCTACAAACAGAGGACGCCGTTTGATCGTCTTTCATCTTCACCTTTTTACTGCTCAAATAGACGGCTGCTGCTGCATTTGACCAGTGAGTCAAATGATTTCAAGCATTTTCTCCTCCTTCTCCCTTATTTGGAAATACTGCTGTTTCCCATCGTCTCATTCATGCATTGTTTTCAAAAGCTGATGGTGAATGTATTGAAATATTGAAAAAGTATGAGTCACCCCTTCCTCCTTTCAGTACTCAGTAGTCTTGTTTTAGGCTTAGAATGGTGTAATACGCATTGAAAATTAGTTTTTAGAAACATTTTTATGTTAAATTTTGCAATTTGTTTTATAATTCACCATAACTAGTTCCTGCAATAGATAATTATATAAAACTAGGTATTTTGCAGCAAATCTCGTAATTTTTGTTGCTAGACAGAATCGAAGCATAGTTTATTTCTACAAAATTACATGCTGTAAAATTGCGATACTTCGCTGCCAAATTATGATATGCCCTTTCTATCAAGTAATCGAAATATCGTAGTACATATTATGTACGAAAATGCCAAAATCGTTAATGCATTGTAATTTCAGGTATAGTTAACTGTAAATTAGAGTTGAAGGGATAGGGACACTTTTTTTATACTCCTCGAATATCAGTAAAGTTTGAATGATTGTCTTCTGGCCAATTTTAGGCTTCCAACTACTCCAACATGTCCGCTCTGTCACCTTCTGGTCAAAACGAAGTGCACTGATCTTCAGCTGCACTTAGTTTTATTTCTCCTAGCCGTTTTTGTTCGAAAATTTGCCTCATTCAAAGACCTTCATTTCAAAGACCTTTAAAGACCTTATTACCGTATTCGATCTCATTAATGCCCCTCCTCCTGATTTAAAATCATGTTTTTGGCATTGTCTTTTGACTAATTCTTTTCATCACTACTCTCAGGCAAGTTACCACCATTTTATAGCTTATTTTTCTGACTACGAAATAAATGGTAAGATGCCTGAGAGCAGTCTTCAGAATGTTGTCAAAAACACAATGCCAAGAAAATTATTTTGAATCAGGGAGGGGGCTATAGATGAAATACGGTAGCACCACTCACCGGAACAAATAAATTTTAAGCGCGGCTCTTACAGATCGCCACGCGCTCTATTATAAAAAAGTACGGGATCCGAAATCAGTTGCAAATCGAGAGAAAATGACGAGTTATTTTTCAACAAAACTATTATAGGTCGATGCATTTGAGTGTGAAAAATAAAAAAGACCTGTATTTGTAGCTTAAAGTCAAATGCATTAACAAATTAGAAAAAGCTTATTATTGAAGGCTCATTATCTAAATTGATTCGCCATAACCAATATTTTGGCTGACTACCGGACTTTTAACTTCACCATATCCTTTTCACTATATTTCAGCTGAGTAGGCAATAAAACGAGGCGTTAAACCAATTCATCTCGTTTCTCTACATATTTATGGTATAAAAAAGTTGTTTCTCCTTAACGCAAATAACTAGATGTGCTTATTAGACACACACACATTATTCATTGTTGTGTGACTTGCTGGTGGTTAGCCTTCTCTTTAGATATTTTTTAAATGCTAAAAGTTGAAGGTGTTCAGTTGTGGGAATGTTCCCCAATTTACATAGCACTGGCAGAACACTAAGGCCATACGCCAAGATGCTCATATGCTTTTCAGTATCAATTTTTAATTAAATTTTTTGGTTGAAAGTATATTTGACCAAATAATTTGCACTAAAATTTGGTGTTTTAATCCTCTCACACTCTCTCGTTTATGATATAATCAGAGTATTTCTAATTGGAGAGGAGTGATAGGCATCTGTTTGCGCTTGCATGTTCTCTCCCCATTATCATTCCCTTATTTTATTGTGCGTGCATGTATTGCTGGCACAAACACCATCATTGATTGCTGCTGCTATAGTAGTTGTTGTGGCCTGTATGAACAAATGAGTAAACATATATTGATTTATTTTGGCTTATTTCTCACTATTTAATGTTCTTCACATTTCGTGTTGTAGTTTGCTTTGCGGCATTTAGCAGTTTGGTGAAAATTTTGCTAGTTCAACGTAATACCTGCAATACAATACCTCCTCCAATACTTTTTGTGTTGTGCACAAAAACCATAGTCTTTTAAAGGACCATGATTTTTGCGCGCAGCAGCATGTGCGAAATTCGTATTGGCGGGGGACACTTCTCTTTCATCTATCAGTGTACTCTTTGGAGTAATTCGAAACGACTCGAAAGAGTACAGTTTGGGACGAAAGAAAAGTGTTCCCCGCCAATTCAAATTTCGCACATGCCACTGCGCGCAAAAACCATGGCCCTTTAAGCTATAAAAATTAAGTGAGACAGTTGACAATCTCATAGTCAACTTTAAGCTATGAAATTAACTTAGCCAAGCTGTGAGATACTATATTTTTTCTAATAAACGAGCATGCCCATTTATTTCCCAACGAACTCCTAAGGTGCATATGTTTTTTACTAATTTGTGTTAAAGTTAGTTTCGCGGCATTCGGCAATCCGATGTAAATGTAATGCAATACCTCGGTCCCCAATACTTATTGCGTTGCGCGCAAAAGCTATAGTTCTCTTAAGCAATAAAATTAAGTGAGACAGTTGAAAATGTTGTCTTTAATTTGGTTAAAAAAAACTTAAACAAGAGTTATAAAAAATACAATGTGATTCACAAGTACCGTATTCTCTCTAATAGAACCACACTCTCTATTAGAACCACACCCCTTAACATTCTCTAACTCTAATGAATTGTCGGAGCCTCGGAAAATCTCTCGAAGAAGCTCATTACTGAGTCATTGAAATCGTGCGGAGTTTGCAATGCCATCGATAGATGTGAGGACGACGTCATCCACTGCTTCAACAAAGAAGGGCCGGTCCCGAGTAGACGAGGCAAGGTGAAGCTCGCGCGTGATGAAAAAAGGTGACTGAGATGATACGAGTAATCGATCTCGAGGAGCGCAAGAGAATGTATTTAATTAACTTTTTATTTATTTATTCAACTAAAGTCTTGATGAGCTTTGGGACCTGTTCGGATTTATAAGGACGCCTATTTTTCAGTATGTATTTTTTATTTTTTGGGTCGATCAGGTTAATTATGGTGATTATGGTGACCAAAACCCCTTGATCAACATAATTACTTATTAAACTATTCATAAAGGTTATCGATATAACCATGACTGCCATAATCAACAAAAACAAATAAAAAACACAGTAAAAAAAGAGCGTCCCCCTGAACCAGAACAAGTCCGAGTTTTGTTGTAAATAAAGAATTTGTGCGCGTATGCTGCAATGCTTGAATATCTTCAGAGGGTTGAAAAATAGAACCACACTCTCTATTAGAACCACACTCTCTAATAGAACCACACCCCCCCCCCCGAGGGGTTGAAAAATAGAACCACATGTGGTTCTATTAGAGAGAATACGGTACTTTAGAAATCCAAGACGTGTTATATTATTAGGTGGTGGACACTTTTAGACAAACAAAAATTCTGACAAAATTTACTTTTTGCTTTAGATGAACAAAGCAATTTAATCTAAAAGTATACGAGGATCTCTTAAAAGCCCCAAAAGCAGAAATCCAACATACCGTAATTTTCTCTCTTTTTTAACCTTAGAATAAATTCAATTTTGTTTTTCGTCGAAAAAAACCTCAAGGTTCTAGCCTTTTCTATTGTTATTATTGTTAGTAGTGAGGAAGATCATGTTTGTTTGTTAAATTGTGTTCTCTTCTTCTAGGGTTATGTGCGCGCTCGTCTAAATTGTTTTTCTGTTTAACACTTGCAGTATTGTTGCGGCTCATCTAATTGTGCATTCGTTTCACAAATTTCATTCTACGAAGACTTTTTCATGTGTTATATACTATAAACCAATATAAGATTATTTATAGAGTCGGTAGAATGAGTGTGTTTACAGACAACACCACCAACCATTTTCACAACAATAACCACACCAGCAATGGCAGCAGTAATGGTGAGCAGGCAGCAAGCAAGCAAACCAATGGAAATAATGCAGTTGTTACTAATCACAGCCATTACCAAGCCAATCACAAACCCTTGTTGGAACTTTATGTCAAGGTATAGAGTTCTAGTCTGCTTGCAGTGTAATCCTACTAACAAAAATTTCATTTACGAAAAGCTTTAAATCTCGAAAAAGGACTTCAACTCAAAAGCTACTAATTTCAGGCGTCAGGCATAGACAGCAGACGTATTGGAGCATGTTTTTTGCCAAGAGTTCTGGATGGAATTGTATGTTTTACATTGCATACCGAGTATTTTGTACAGAGAAATCTACTAGAATCACAAATAATTTTGGTTGTAGGTATGCTCTCTATGAAGTTGGCGTGGTTAGAGTCGAGGTGAAGACTGTGTAAGTTTTATTATTAAATAAAAAGTTCAAAATATTTTAAAAATTGGCATTGTTGTAGTATAACCAAAAAAAAAATCAGGCAGGCTAAAGGTTGGGCCATTTCGAATGGGGTCAGTTTAAATTGGTCCAATTTTAATTGAGCCTTTTTCTGACTGACGTTTGACCCCCTGTGCACCTTATTACCACTCATGAAGTACCTGAATTTTCGATTAAAACATTATGGTTTGAATGTCAATCTGAAATATATGGTATTCAGCAGTGAAACGTCCTTTTCCATAGTCAAAATGTGGCCCGATTTGAAAGGGCCCAATTTAAATGGGCTCAATATATGGCGCGCCAAAAATTAAGCATTTGGATACTAGAACAAAAACTAGAATTATGGTTAGTCTTCCAAAGGGTAGTATTTCTATTATTTTTTTGTCAATCAGTAATCCTGGGTCAAAGATCGCCGTCTTGCAGGGAAGAGTGCTGGCAGGATAACTGGGTTCTTTGGTAGTCAGTTGATTTTAAAATTATTCTAAATGTCACTAGTCCACTTGCTGATACTAAAAGTGTATTTTGAACGCAAAAACCACCAATACAAAAATAACTGGCGAAAATTCTATAATTTGAGAAAAATCTCAAATTATGTTGACCTAAACCCGACTACGTTTTTACAGTTAAAATAGCGATTCAACAAAAAATTAGTACTATTCTCTCATTTTTGTTTGCAGCAATGTCAACTCTGAGGCGTTCAAGAAGAATTTTCTAGGTGCTGCACCACCGATAATGTCCGAAGAAGAGAAGTTGGTTAAATATTTACAGAATCAATATATAAAGGGATTATTTGCTACGTTTTATCAGGAACACCACTTACTCAGACAACCGAGAGATCGAAGGACGTATATTCCATTTGGCCAAAGAGTAAACTATTGTAAAAAAATTTTGATTTTAACTTGTTTATATTAAGGTTCAATGTGCCTTTGTTTGAGAAGGACCTGACAGTAGAGAAAAGTATCCAGAATTTGTACAGGAACTTCAAAATATTCCTGCAAGCCAAGTCGAACCATGACAAAAACAGCCGCCAATCAACTCCTATTGAGGGCTTACCTCCTCAAATAGCTTCTTCCCACAACAAGCTGGTGGAGCAATTGGCCAGCATTGATCAGGTGATTTATCACAAACTTAGCTAATATACTTTACTCCAATTTAGCTGTTGTCCCAGCGTCAAAGCAGATACTTATTGGGAGATGCTATGACTGAGTATGGTTGAATAAGATTTTCATAGTATTTTGTAAAATTAATTTCAGGTATGATTGTGAGCTGATGCCCCGATTGCACCAGTAAGATCGTTTTTTAAAGCGAGTGGGCAGCTTGTGTGATTAGAACTTTGGTTGATGGCGTCGTGGATAAGCGTTAGAGCTTGGGCTGGAAAGGTTGGACCTCACTTAGAAGCAATACATTATTATGGGCTATTTGACTAATTTTTTGTTATTTGACCAGTTCTAACGTTCATTTCGAATCTTGCATCGAAAAGTCAAATTACTTTTAAAAGTTGGTCAAAAAAGTCAAAATAACTGAAATGCAACCAAGTGGGGCCAACAACTACTAAGGCTTATCCACTGCATCAAAAAAGCTTTCTCACACAAGTTGACCGCTAATTTTAAATTACACTCTACTAGTTCTTATATTTCTATGAAAAACCACCCCGAAAATTCTGTTTTTTCTAATTTTTAAAAACTTTATTGGTTCACATTTTAGCATGCGGATAGTAGGCTTGAGACTGTTAGGCTTTGATATCCCACACAACTTCACTTATCTATGGAACTACATTCTGACTGCCTACCGCACTGCAGCTTTCATTGAGTCATGTCCAGCTGACCAGGACATCATCCACCACTACAAAGTAGACACAATACTTTATAAATAATTAACCTACAAAAAGTTGTGTTTAGGAACAGCTCAACTTGTTGACTAACCAACGGGAAACACTCCAAATGCCTACAAAAACTCACACAATCCCGAAGATGTGCTTGAAGATATACGACGATTGAGTCTGGGAAATTGAACACATAATTTATATGGCAGACTTTTGCCTGAGTACAGAACGACTCAGAAGTTTGTATTATGGATTAGTTAAACCCAATTTTGTCACAACACTGTTTGATTTGTAAGAAATTAATTATTAACTGTTTGCTAAAATATTCATAAACCATTTGTATACGCGCAAACAAAAAATCCGTTTTTTTATTATTTGTTGACTGCCCGCTTATAAGGAAAACACCCACGCTGTATTTTCAACCTGCTATAAAAACCTATTTTTAATGCAGCGTAAAAATTGAGAAAATCAAAATAAAAATGCTTTCTAGCTGCTTGTCCTCATCATTTTTCTCGCTGCCCGCCGGCAATATTAAAATTTCACAATATTAAAATTTCAATTTTCGGACCTTATGTACTTTGGGGGGGGGGGGGCCACCGATCTTTTCACCAAAATTTTACGTTTATATAGTGATCAAGTTAATTATGGTGATTTAATTGACCATGATCACTTTAATCAACATATTTTCTATGGTCACTAAGAGACGGTTAACATAATTATTATGATTATTAGAATCAACATGTAAAAATTGAAGAAAAAACCGAGGTGAAAAAATCGGTGGCCCCCCCCCCAAAGTACATAAGGTCCAATTTTCTTCATTATCATTATTTTCGCCTTTAAAATTAGACATAAACGGAAAAAATTTACCGGCGACTTTAACAAACTTTATTGATGATGAGGACAGGCAGACCATCAAGTACGGTAAGGCACCAAAAATAACAGAACCTTTTTCTAACAGTGTAAGATAGTGATTTTATAAATAAATAAAATCCAAGAAATAAAATAATATGAATAAAAAAATTGTTTTAAAACTAAAAATGTAAAAATATCAATAAATTCGTCTACCAAATAATTCACTATATAGACTTGAACAAATACTCTGAAGGACCATACTTGTTCATGCAAATGAAAATTTGGCAAATTCAAATGCGCGCGGGACACTTCTCTTTCGTCTAGAACTGTACTCTTTGGAGTAATTTCGAGCTACTCAAAAGAATACAGTGAGAGACGGAAGAGAAGTGTCCCGCGCACATTTAAATTTGTCAAATTCTCGCTTGCATCAACAAGTATGGTCCTTTAAACATGATAACAATACCTGCACACACAAAATTTAAATAGCTGTAAATGCAAACAAAAAATAATAATTCAGCAAAATATTTTTGAATATTTTTGGAGTAAAAGGCTGTGCTTCGAATATTTTAAAATTTCTATTATGGTCCATAACCATGATTCTTTAATGTGAAATCAAAGTAAATCACAAATGTTTTAAAAAAAAATGATTGTGTTTTATTTATTTATTGGTGTTAGTATGCACGGTAAGTGGCATCTCCGTTCATTTTGTTTCTCACTAAATAAAAACCATTATTTATTATAAAATATTTTCTCAAGTCATGACTATTTTTACTCGTACACAGAAGCAGACTACGGTATTTTCCCTATTAAACGCCCCGGGCGTTCATTGTTCAAACCCAAAAAAGTCTAAAATTGATAAATAGAAACGGTGTTAACTCTGAAAACCTAGTCAAAAGGGGGGAGGGCGTTTGTTAGAGAGGGGGCGTTTAATAGAGAAAATACGGTAGCTGTAGCTAACAAAGTTATCAAATTGCGTTTATAGAACATATAAAAGTATGAAAAATGTGGCTTTAAAAGATCAATTTCAAATGAAAATTGAAATAAATAATAGTTAGTGTGTGTACATTTGTTGAAAACAGCTTTACGTTACTTTTCAAATGACTTGAAAATTAGAATAATAACTGACCCCAAACAGTGTAGAGCTGAATCAGTCCAAACATGAGTCCCATCCCAAAATTATTCCTACTGAAATAAATAAGTCGACCCTACTTAGATATACCACCCCCCCCCCCCCCAAATAAACTTTTTAAAAGTGTTTCTAAACACCATGTATCGACCAAAAATGACCTCAGAAGTTCAAAAAGACATTATTTTTGAGTTCTGGTAAAGAAAAAATTGAGTTTTGAGCTTTTTAAAATTTCGACTTTTTACCTGTTTTACCATGTTTTTCAACATGGGGCTTGGCAAAAGCGGCCTCTATGTGCATTCTTGATCAAGAGTCTAGCTCGGAATTATGTCTAAGGTAAGCGAGTGCGCATCACTAACCCCCCCCCCCTTCGCGCTCCCCCTTCGGGGGCTTGGAGTTGAGATGCGCACACCCACATACCTTAGACACAAATCACTCGAAAGTGACTCTGGATGCATGAAAAAGCATGCATACCAGAGTTAGTTCATGTGGTAGGCCCCAGTTTTCAATAACATGTTCAAGATCTTCCTTTTTGTTTGAAATAGGCCCCTTTTTGGTCCATTTCCACCCAAATACAGACCTAAATCACTTCAAAAATGGTCAAAATGGGTAATTTTGGGTGGTCCCAAAACTCAATTTTTATTGACCAGAACTTAAAAATATTGCTTTTTTTGAACTCCTGGGGCCATTTTAGATCGATATAGGGTGTTTGGAAACACTTTTAAAAAAAGTTGATTTGGGGGGGGGATATCCAAGTAGCGCCGATAAGTCTATTATGATTTAATTAATTATAGGGTCATTTAATAAAATTTACAAAAAATAGAGCCAGCTCCAAAGCTTCCATCTTGTTTTGTACTGCTACAATCATCTGTAGGAAAAGAAGCGGGCTGGATGCCACTGTGCTGGTTGAAACCTCAATTTCTTCTTTGGATGACTTGTTGCCGATTTCGTTGTTTTGCGCCTTTTCTGCTACTACTACTAAACAAATATACTATCTTTAGCTTAATATTATATTTAAGGTTCATGTAACCTGTTGGAGCTGCGGCAACTACTTTTTGGGCTTAATCTTTGCTGACTCTTTAGACTGTTCTGGTGACTGTTCAGCTGCATTTTTGTCTTTACAGTTGACTTCAAGTACTAATAGAGCCAGCAGCAAAATTTGTGACCAAATTACTTTTTTCATGATCATTCTTGAAAATATACGTACGTGGTCAATTCAACAGTTCAATAGTAAAATTAATTAAACAGTCAAATTCAAGCAAAACATATCAAATATTTTTTCTTATTTTACTCTTTTTGTACTTTTTTGTTTTGTTCTCCGATTTCCGCTTTCTGCAAAAATCAGCCAATTTATGTTACAGTTTTTTTTCGTATTTTTTTGTTCAGTTGCAGAAAGTAAACTGACATGGGTCGAAATGCTCCTCACAAATGGGGTGTAAAGGTTATAAACAAAAGTTAAAAATTTACTTTAATAAAGTGAACGTAACTGTGGGAACGTAAAGGGAACGTAACTGTACTTTTTAAAAAGGTTTGTAATTTTTATTGGGACCCGAAATCTTTATTATTTTAGAAGTTTTTAGTCAAAATCTTTTTTATGCTCAAAAATCAATAAGCACGGGATAAAATGGCACTTTTTGATAAAAAAAAATGACCAAATTGTACTTTTTTCGACCTAGTGTACTTTGTTCAAAATTTTGAGTTACGTACCCTGATTTTAAGGGTCTGTATCAGGGCTGCAGACGGTTTTTTTAAACAGAAGCAGAAATACAGAAAAACGATATTTTTCTTAAAAAAAAGAAGCAGAAAAACACCCAAATTTTTCTGATAGACCCAAATTTTTCCCGATCTTCGGAGAGTTGAAAAATATAGCCTTCGGCGCTCTACTAGAACATTTACGGTAATTCAATGTTCGATAATTTATAACCTTATCGCGAATATTACAACCGTATTTTTTCTCCGAAATAATATCAACTGCCCTAGCCCAAAATTTATGAACTATTTCTAAAAAGTGGAAATAGCGATGGTTGAAAGTTCCAGATAATATGCTCAAATGGTGAAAATAAGAAAAACTCAAAGTATATCACAAGAATGGATATCGAGCAATATAGCTGCTTGTGATCAAATCTAGTGCTTTTTATCTCTGCCTTCGCCTATATCTACACCTTCTTATGTACATAGCTGCTGCTGTAGATAGGAAGGTAGATGGTTGCTGGATCACCCTATAATTCTACACCTCCACCTGAGACTCAATACATTACTAAATTTGGCAATCGAAAATTATAATAAAAGTCTCTAAACAATTCAGGGGTTTCGCTCTTTTAAAACAAAACAATAGCACAAGAAAAAAGCTTTGATCACTGTGCGTGTGAAACACGTGGGGACAAGAACATTTTATTTTTTAGGCAAGTTAAATATTTTAAGCAATAGTAAAAAAAATTTAAAAAAGTTGAGAATAGGGTAGCACGGTTCCGAGTAATTTGAACATTCAGCTTTTTTCGAAATATTTGGTTGTTCCGAAAGTTCGCGGAAAGTTGGCTTGATCTCCCATATTGTGTTTTCTCTCATTTTTAAACTTCTTGATTACTTTGTTTCAGCCAGTTCTCTTTCTTGCAAACGGGATATTGAAAAAAAAACTAACCAGCTAGATACTTCTGAGGAACTTATCGCAAAAAAGACAATATTGTTGACTGAGACATAATTCCTCGAGCTTCTGGGACAACCTAATATTTGTTTTATTATTTTCAAATATTCTTCAAAGTGGCGCTGCCGCTTAGGCCATCGTCTTTAGCCCTAGCTTCCCCAATGTGAACTCTCTTCGACTTTTGTTCGCTAAAAATTAATTTTTTAATTCAAAATTGGGTTACCTGCTGTCCGTCTTTTTTTCCTAATGATATGTTATGGATAAAACAAAAAATGTTTCTTTTGGCAAAAAGTTGCCCTTTTTATGAAAAATGGGCCTCCTTCTTTTTCTTTTTTTATTAAAATGTCATAAATTTGCCCACTTTAAAAAAATTAACATTATCAACTAGCCCAGCCATTCTATTTTTTAACAAGATAATAGTTGTTGCATTATCTTTGCGAAATGTAGCACGAAAGTCCAAAAGTATGAACCAAATTATTTTTCTCACTTTCTACATACTTTTACTTTTTCGTGCTACGTTTTGCAAAAATGATATAAAGGGCTACTTGGTACAGTCGAACCTGGGTAAACCGCCACCCCTTGCGGGCGCCGATTTGGTGGCGATTTATCGGGGTGGCATTTTATTAGGGTGACACGTTATCCGACTTTAATCAGGTCAGACAACACACTCGCCTGAAACTCAGATGAAAACCATGAAAAATGATGAACGATAAAGTCAAAGATATATTAAGAAAAATGATAAAGTCAAAGAAAAAGTGAAAAACAGACAGAAAAAAAATGATTTTAAGATTGATTTTAGGCAAAAATTTTAAAAATTTTGCAAAATATGTTAGGTGAAGTTTTTTGAGGGTTATTTGATTGGACGGGACTGGGTTGAGGGTGGCGATTCACGGAGGTTGGCGGTTTATCAAGTGGCGGTTAGTTGGAGGTGTTTTTCCTTTGTTTCTCTGCTGGCCATATATATTTCAGTACAGGTGGCGGTTTAGCCAGGGTGGTGGTTTATCGGGGCGGCGGTTTATCCAGGTTCGACGGTAGTGTTAAAATGTTTTAAAAATTGGGGAAATTTATGCCTTTTAAATTAAAAATGGGTCACTTTTTCTGCAAGATGCATTTTACGTATCGTCCAATACTAACCAAAGGAAAGATTTGTTCAGAAATTTTATAGATAGTTTTGCTTGATTGATATCTGATAGCTTGTTTATAACATCCCAAAGTAATGATCAAATGTGCTCTTTATCTGATTTCTTGTACTAAGGTTTGTATGTTTATGTTGTTGTTGCTTTGCTTATTCTCAGTTTTACACTTCTTCTGCAATATATTCCCAATAACGACTATTCTCGAGATTTAGAGACAAAAAAATTAATTTGGCCATCTCTTTGACTGGAGATGTGCCTCCCTCTCTTTTATCAAACCCCCTTTCTGGATGAATTGACTTTCCTTTTTCTATTTGTGCAAAACTAGAATTCTTGTTGGGCTAGCAGCAAATTAGTGCAACCAATTTCAATAGAGGAGCAAATCTTTGTCACAAATCTTTTTGTGTGCCGATTTTAATTAAGGCCAATTTCACCACAACTCCCTGTTTGTCTGTACCGAGAATTCACCGCTTTCGAACGTATTAGGATGGATTGGAATGGATTGGAACTAGAATTCATTTAGTTTTGCGGCAAACATTTTCTAACAGTATTTTCCATAACCAAACCAATTAAATAGAGCCCGCCATTTGTGATTTTGGGACTTTTAGGTATTAATTGCGATACAGGTGACGGGCAGGAAAAAAGTAAATTTCTTGTATAAAATACATTTAAATGGGTATGCCCGTGCGTTTTAAAAATCCAAGGCAAAAACCAGCAAAATTTTTTGAGTCATGCCTTTTTTTCATTCATCGTTTTGCATCAAATCTGATATTGATAGTCTTATACTCAGGGTGACCAACTCAATTTTTAAATTTCCCGGCATTTTTTTCATAAATCCGGGCATTTGTTCTTTTTTTAGCCAATGTCCGGGCAAAGTTACATATTGTGCCCGGATTTCAGAAAAAAATCCGGAGAAAAATACGGTTAATCCGGGAAATGTCTGGAAAATCGAGAAAGCCGGTCACCCTGCTTATACTGCTTTTAAAAACTAGGCAAAAATTTTTGAAAAAACATTCGAGAAAGAAAAACACTACTTGTCCCAAGCCTCTTTTCAGTGCAACGCATGGGCATGCCTCTTCAAAGAGCACGTTCACGCGTTCAAAATTAGTCTTCGATAATTTAAATTATTTTCCTTATCATCGGATTTTTGTGTCATTTTTTTACTTGGATTCTAACACAACTATACCTAAAATTAAATCCTAGGCCTTTTTTATGAAGCAAGATGAAAAATACGGACATAAGATTAACGATTAGGGAATATTTTGATTTTCAACGCGTCTACATGCCTCTTTATGTCCAAAATTTTGAAGCTATTGGGAATAATAAATTTGTATCACATACTTCTAACTGGCTCATCCTGATCATGGCAAAATAAATTTCTAGTACTATTATGCAAACAGAAGATATTTCGAGACGATAGTTTGTAAAACCAAAAAAAGCGTGTCTGCAATTCGGATTGTTTATATTTGTAATTTTTTACCATGCATTTTAGTTTTCACTTGGGTCGTTTAATTCAAATAAAAAGAGGCTGTAGAGATGGTACTTCATGATTTTTTTATTTCTTGCACTTTTTTTGAATCGTTCAAACAAAAAGTGGAGCACAAAAAAGTAGGTTTGTTGGTGGATGTGTGGCTGTGTTTCCCTCCAAAACCCATAGACAGTCAATGCAACCTATGGAGCATTGCAGCAAGTAGGTTGGGTGGGATTTGCAAAAAACCACTGAGTCCCTCATTTTCTTCCTCAATTCTTCTTAGCCTTTTTTCTTATGTACCATAAAAAGAGGGTATGCCGGAGGAAGGATTGATGGGTGTGATCATTGACAAAAGCAATGGGATTTACATTTTTCGACAGTCTCTGCCACTTTTTGTTCTTTTCTTATACATTTACAGCCATTTTTGTGAAGCCAGCAAAAGTTTATTACCTTTTTCCGTCTATCATTGTAAAAAATGAAGGATTTCGAAAATAAAAAATAAGATTTTGTGACAGCTCCGTTAAACGAATTTTTTTGGGCTCTAGGTCAATTTGTCGACATTTTTTGTCACCCCAAACCGCCTAAAACACCCCAAACCACCTAAAATACCCCAAACCACCCGAAACCAGCAAAAACACCCAGAATAACCCAAGTCTATCAAAAACATCTCAAATCACACCAAACCACTACAAATCATCCCAAACCTTCTAAACTACCCAAAACAACCCAAATCAACCAAAACTGCCCAAAACTTGGTGGAAGATTCTAAGAAATGGTCTAAAAAATTACTGAAAAATAATAAACAAACCATTTGTTGTGACCCCGAAATCATGTGGGGCAGACAAAGAATACGTAAAATGCTGTGGAAATTTGGGGTTGTTATGACCACAACCCTGATTTTGCCTACTCAAAGCTAAAAAACGAGCGTGGGTACCACCTGGTCAGGTGGATATCCACCTGGCTGGCCTGATTTTTTAAATTTAAGTTCTCTTGAGCGGTTTAGGACGGTTTGGGATGATTTGGAGTTGTTTGGTGTGATTTGAGGTGTTTTTGGTGGACTTGGGTGATTCGGGGTGTTTTCGGTGGTTTCGGGCGTTTTGGGATGTTTTGCTTTGTTTCGGATGGTTTAGGGCAGTTTCGGGTGATTTAGGGTGGCTTAGGGTGGTTTGAAGTCTTTGATGCGAGTTTGTGCCTTTAACCGAAAAAGTCGACGAATTGACCGTCGACGAATTGACCGGCGCCCAATTTTGTGTGCACACTACATTTACACTAACTTTCATGCAAGGGACTGTGACCTCGGGAAACTTTGATGAGAAATTGTTTTTGCATATTCTTGTAGAGCATTTCCAACTTCCTGGTAAATCCAGCACTGAAGGTCCACAAAAAGTGGTACAACATTCACTCAACGCTATAAAAACACCTCGATACCCATACACATCTTATGGCTTTTCATACTGATGGGTCGTGAATCATTTTTACACTTTTTGTCGGTTTTCAGAGGCGCGAGCATAATTTACGAAGAATTTGGGCACAATCTACAAGATTACGCGGAAATTTTTTCGTTTATTGAAGCTGTACCAGGTCACAGTCAGGGTGTCTCCCTTCTTAGCCAAATTATACGATATCTTCTTCAATTATACGATTTTTATACAAAAAAGTGGTAGAGTAGAAAAATGTCAGCCAATTTAATTCATTTTAAAAAATCACTTTTAGTCTTTTGTGTAACATACGACAATTCTGTCGTTTTTTTAAAAGGAAAACGACTATACAGATCAATAAGAAACATAAAAAATTGACGCTTCTAACAAATTAAATAAAATAGAATCGAGTTTTGATCACACAAGCGCCTAAAAAGTTCAACCCCGTTCCATCCGAAATTTTTGCTTTCAGCTTTAATTTGTCAAATTTGCAAAACGGTGACATTTTTTAAATACGACCATCAATTTTTCCATACTATACTCATCAGTTTTTTTCAAACAGTTTTTTTTTTCAAAACTCAGGCTCAAAATGTTTCAAACTCAAAAAGTGGTTACCTATTCATGTAACTTTTAAAAGAAATGACTAATGTCCGATTTTTGTCGTGATCGACGCGTCCACTTACATCAATAACCGTGTAAAACACACAATTTGTAAGAGTGCCAAATGAGAACCGAGTAATTAGAAATAAGTTGGTTTTTGTGAGACAAACTTGCTTGTGAGCTACAGTGAACTACAGTTCAACCTAACGACCCTCAAGAAACTGACCAAATCAAGACGTTAAATAGATGGTCGTTAAATGGAAGCTCGACTATCTTCTTTACCACATTTTAGGGTGGATCTGGTGTCAGAAGTATGGGTTTGCATAGCGAACATACATAAAAGGTCCTTTTAAAATTCCGCCGTTTTTCCGCCGCCGAACCTACCTCCGCCGCCGTTTGTCCCGCCACCACTCTTTCCGTCGCCAAATCGGGGCGTAATCATTTCGCCAATGAAACTTTTTCCAATAAAATCTTTTCGCCAATGATATCACTTCGTCTATGGTATGTTTTCGCTAATAACTATTTTTAAGTACTTTTATACTTTTGTCAGATAAACTACCACTCATTTTGTAGCCTTTGAGATAAGCTACAAAATGAGTGGTAATTTACCCATTTTAGTTGTTACAGGATGCGCCAAAAGTTCCCGGCCTATTTTAATTTGTACGATTTCTTTCTCTTTTTACTTTAATTTTTTTTTTCAAAATATATACAGTTTTTTATATTTTTATTACTCTTTCGAATAGTATATAAAGCTTTATTGGAATATTTCGGAAAAATCATTATTTTGCTCCAAACACATGTGAAGCTATATTAAGATGTTGACAGGCATTTTAATCACTTTAACTGATCAAAATTTCAGTTGGAAATTAAAGACTACAGCAACACTAGAGCACCAACATTCGAGCACCTCTTGAACTGCTGTAGCGCAGTTCAAGAGCTACAAAACCCAGTTTACAGAGTAGCTTTTCAAAATCTGGAAGTTGAGATATGGCTTTTTTGAAAAAATCAATTTCTTAATATTCCAATAAAACTTCATATACTATTGGAAAGAGTAATAAAAATGGAATAAAACTGTATATGTTTTGCAAAAAAAAATTAAATTAAAAAGAGCAAGAAATTGTACAAATTAAAATAGGCCGGGAGCTTTTGGCGAACCCTGTAAATAGAAGTACCCTATATTCCGCAAACATAACAACAAATAATAATTAGTGGTGAACGAAAACTATTCCGAAGTGTTTTTTGCTTCGTATTTCATCACGCATGCTTTTGCCAAAGAATGAGAGCAGGATCATTGAAGCTTTCTTTCACGAAACTCTAAACGCGTTTCAGTCCGGTGGCTGCTTCTCGAGTGGTGACTGGCAGCTTCGGCTCGTCATAGATTTTCATGACCTCGGCGTCACTAAAAAAAGTTCATAAAAACAAAACTATTCAAGCTTTACCTGTCCGCTTGTGGCCCTTCGGCTTCCGGCCTCTTCTGCCAAAGTTCAAGCACCAGCTACTGCCTGCTGACCATCCACTGCCAAGTAGCCGCCGAGACCACCCTCCACCTGCTTTACTGCTTCCACCTCGGTCCTAAAATTCTTCATTCCATTGTTAAGATCGCCTTCCATCGGTCCTTGAACGAATTTTTTTTTTCAAAATTTTCCATTCATACCAAAATTTTCAGAAAATTTCTAGAAAGTCGTTAAATAGTTGGGTCGTCAAAAATGGGACGTTAAAAGGGCATGCCCGTTCGTTTTGAAAAGTCAAGGTGGGGACCAGCAAATTTTTTCGAATCGTTTCATTTTTGACTCGCTAGGCGTCAAATCCAATATAGATGACCTTGTACTACTTTTAAAAACTAGGCAGAAAACTTAAAAAAATTAGAAGAGAATGCATTTGAAAATTGTTCGAGAAAGAAAATAAGTGCTGGTCCCCATCTTTTCTCCATGCCGCGCACGGGCATGCCCTTTTAAATAGAAAAAGTCGTAAAATAGAAGCTGTTGTATACGGCCTAAGCTAGTTTCAGAGCTTGTTATCATAGTTAACTTGATAAAGTTAATTATTTTGGAAGAGCTTTTTTAAGTTTTGGGTAAAACTTTTTTTTCTTTTTTTACCATTCTGTTTGAAGCATTTTCAAACTCTTTTCAGCATCATAATTTTTAAAAGCTTCAAATTGATTAAAACATAAAATCACGGAATGTAATCCACGTGATTAATATCGTATCAAAGTCGAAATTTTCCACACTTTGATTTGTTAAAAACAAAGTTTCGACAGAAATGTCTAGCTCAAAACTTTGTGTCAACAATCTGATTGATAAATAAAACGGTGTGTAGTTACATTTTTTTAATTCACGCAATTTTCTTGTTTTATTTTGCATTATTCTTATAATTTTGTTTGTCTTACCTAATCACAAAATCTTAGTTGGTAGGAATGAAGGAAAAAAGCAGGTGGCTTATAGAATTTTTGATTTTCTAATTACTGGACAATATGTTTGTCGATAGCTTTGAAAGTAAATTTGCATTAGCTATAAGCTTTCACATCAATATAGTCAAATTTTAGTTTTCTTTTATTTTCCAGTCCGAATTCAATAATTAATTTGTGTAGTTCCCTCAGTTATTTCTCAGGATCACAATTTATCTGTTCAGCGTCTTAGCCTGTTTTCGTACATAGAAACCTATTTTTTCTGGGTATTTTGCAATGAGGCAAACAATCATTCCTATTATTCATTCATTCCTAGCTTTTGCCCAAAGCAACCGCCACAACATCACCCCGCTAAATAAAAAGAGGAGAAGAACATCTGGAATCGATCCCTTTTCAATCGGCCAGCCAACCAACCAGCCATATAGTCCAACTACGCCCTTTATACCCACAAGAAAACACAGTAGTAAAAGTTTTGAAAGGCAGAAAAGAGGGAATGACTTTAAATAAAAACTAGCAACGGAGAATGGATGACAATCTGAACCAAAATAGTTTAGACAAGCTTGGCCAGCCAATTTCATTCATTCATTTAGCTACCCCTGCTATTAATATCATTAATCATTCCAATTTGTTGTTGCATTAGCTAAAAGAAGGCGCACACATACAATTATATTCAAGCAAAACAATCCTTCACTATTGCTACTACCGTAGTAGCAGTAGATATGGGGTTGGGGTGCTAGGGAATGGTGGAGGGAGGGCTGGCTGTATAAGGCTAGTTAGCTGGCAAACAACCCCATGCCCCACCAGTTTGTTCAGCTGCCTGTAGAGAGAGGTGAGGGGGATCAAGAGAGGGGCATGAGAAGTAGACGGGAAGCACTGTCGACACTTGACGCACAACCCCCTGATGCTGGTGGATATACCTCCACTCATGTACACATCCACAAATGATGGCTTAAATGAAATAGCTAGTTGCCTGGATTTTGCCTTTCTTATATACTCACTGATTTGTTGGGTTGTTGATTTGATTGCAAGGTGTTTTTAGAAGGCTGTGCTTGTCTGATTCATAATATCTAACCCGCAGGTGTTCATAAACTGGCAGCTGGCTGCTCGGCTGCTGTTAACCTGAACAAATTGTTGCGCTTTTTTGCTTGTTCAGACTGGATAATGGTTATTGGCCCAGTTGCGCGTTGGGAAATGCCAGTTGCATGCAGATCAACCTTTTATGTTGAAATAAACCATATTTAAAAAATCGCACTTGTTCGATAGAAATTAGAAGATCAAAAAAGAAACAGAAATTTACATTGAATTAAGTTGAGTTATTTTGCTGGAACCAAAATGATAGTGTCTTTCAAATATTTTATTTTTTTCTTCAACTTTTTGAATTGTGGATTTTCTATTAATAGAGTGCGACTAATAAAAATGCAGCTAAAGCTCCTCGGTACAAAATGCCTTTCTTTGTTCGACAAACTGGTAACAATAAGGTTCAGAAAAATATGGTGCCCAGAATCTCACCAAATAATTATAAGCTGACATAAGCACTCCTTGCTTAGCATACTTGAATCGAAAATTTGTTACACAAACTTTGATTTATTTGCTTATAATTTGTCGTAACTTTTTCGTAACGGAAAATTTGGGTATTTTGCCTTTTGATGTTTGTACTTATTTTTAGACCACAATTTTCTAAAACTGTTATAATAAAAATGTAGCCAAAGCTATGCATTCCAAATGAAAAAAAAAATATGTCCCTATTGACCTTTACGGGTCACATTTTTAGCTTGGTCCTGTGTTTTTTGAAAAATGCCTTGGTCTCCTTAAAAAGTATGAGAGAATTAAAAATCTAATATTGTGGTACCTAACTTTAGTTTATTTTGTAAAATTTACTTTTCTTAATTTTGGTATTTCTTGATTTCACCAATCAAAAATATTTTTAAAATTTCAAAAAAAAAAAGTTTTCACTATGTGATTGTTGCATTTTGAGTGTTTTTCGATCTCTTTTTTTTCGTAAAATAGATGGCGATTATTCATAAAGTTTAAGAGGTTATTCCAAATGAATCACAACATTTTTGCTTGTTCTTTTTGCATATCTTTAATAAAGAAACTATTTAGTAGGGTTGTGGTCTCTGTCCCACATGTTGTTGTTGAATTTGAACCAGCAGCAACAACAATATCAAGTGAATGAATCACTACTTATACTTTTCCTTATTATAGTTATGGGAAGGGGGTTGCTATAATAAATTGGAAACATCTGTCATGATCATCTTGGTGAATGTATTCTGTAGAGACTGGTTAAATTGCTATTTGATTTAGTACTTCCCGCCTTTTATTGTCTTGCTTCTCTTCCATGAAACTAAAGAATCAAATTTTATAATGCAGATTTAACTTCTTATTAGGACAACCCTATGTATTCTAATACAGCATCTATCCGAAAATGAGAAAGTTTTTAGAAAGTCATTCTAAAGCCACATTTTGTTTAGAGACGGAAAGAGGAGAGCAAATAAAAAATTATTTGCTTCATGCTTTTAATTTTTTGTACTAAACTTTGCAAAGACGTTTGATGAAACGATACCTCATTAGATACAAGAAGAGTAGGGCTACATGATGGTGTTATCACTTTTGAGAAAAGACGAAAAATTTTAATAAAATCAGGCAAAATGAAAATTCGCCACAAAAAAGAGTGAATTTGCCACAAAAAAAGTATTTTTGCCACAAAAAAAAAGATTAACCTTAGACTATTCGCATCTGCGATTGGCAACCGTGAAATTCAACCTATGGCTATCGTCGACGTAGCCTTTGCAGGGTAGGCCACCCGCTATGTTTGTGAAACGGTAATTTTTCGAAGTAATTGATGGGTAAATTGCTACTGGTGATTTACCTGTAAGTATTGGTAAACAAGTCGTAAAATTACCGTTAAATTGCTAGTTTCTCATATTCAGGGGTCTAACTGAATATGTGCCTTTAAAAACAAAGCAAGCACGTCCATTGTATCTAGTTTATAAAAGAGTATGACCATTGTTTGGCAAACGAGATTTAGTAGTATGTGAGGGCCTGATCGCGTGCCAATATAGTGTGAGACACATGTATGCAAACAGTAACCCTGCCTGCCCACCCTAACACCTTTCTGTCCACGAGACTTTTGTGCAGCAATATATGACTGGACACACCCCAAGTGGTAGTGATAGGAGGATGGCTTATTAATGGTTATGATGCTGCTACAACCTTGGCAGCACTAACAACAGAATAATGGGTGATAGTAGCACAAAAGGAGGGGAGGACACCACCAAAATGAAATTTAAAATAGAGACAGAGAAATGGGAGGTCGGCACCCCACTGTTTTCCGAGAAACTCTTCTTCTTCTCTTTGCATGCACTCTCCTGTTGTTGATGATGTTAATGCAGCAGGGATGGCATTGGGGATTACTGACTATTGATATTTGCAAGTTTGCCAACTTAATTTCGGTCATCCTCTTCCCCTTAAATGGCCTAGGTCAAGTGTCACCAAGTTAAGTGCTTTTTACTCATTTGATGGATCGATTGCATTATTATGTTGGCAAAAAAAGTTTCGAGCTTAAAAACAAAGATTATGATAAATTTTCTTCAATCAAAAAGCACAGTTTTTCTATGTAAAGCTGAAAAAATCCAAGTTATTAATCCAAACCTTTTCATCTAAATGACAACTTTGAGATTATTCGAATTAGATTCTCTGATAAAATTCGTGCAGATTTAAAAATTTTAAAAATCTGCATGAAGTTATTTGCATGAAGTTATCTGTTATTTTAGCAGAAACTGCTTGGTCTTCCGAAAAGTTTCTGAAAATTTAGCGAGCTGTATTGTCAAAATGTCATAATAAACAGTGAATCAAGTTTATTTTTGAGAATTAAACTCTTTGAGGAGTGCTTCTAGGATACGCTGCTCACACGATCAAATTAACACTGATTCGACCTCCGAAATACAAATTTTTGCGAACAAAGATTTGAATTTTGCTTCGACATGAATCAAAAAAAACTTAACTCAAGAAGGTTGGGTATTTTTTAATCGAGTGAGTAGCATATTCTTGAATTGTGTGGGTGGCATATTCTTGAATCCGTAATTTAGCACTAATTGGGCGACCTGGCACTAGTGAGCTAAATTATATGGTTTTGATAGCTTGCCTCAGCAAAATCTTACTTTATTTTTGTATAAAAGTTTATATTAATTTTTTTCGACTTTCTTAACTCTCAGTTCCACATCTATCTACAGTAGAAACAAATTATAGGAAAAAGGGGAAATATTCGCGCCTCCAATCATCTTGCTTTTATTTTAGTAGCCAAAAAAATATGCCGACACTGGTTCTTCTTCTTTCTACTATTATTTTCTATTGCTTCAAAAGAAAGCTGTATCTCCCCTTTAGGCTGATGTTTTTTATTTCTTAAACAATAAGAGGATTGAATAGAACAAAATACCTTCTTTTTTGTCGGTGGGCAAAGAGTGGCGCACAGTTATTTGGTGCACAAAATTAAATTGAATGAGAAAAGCTTTGGGCAAATCGGTTTGTTTTTAATTGAATAACACTACTACTGTCCTTAGCTTGACTCACCAATTTTATTTTCTGCTCTTTATATTCGTTGTGGTCTGTTTCAGACTGAATTGTAATTGAAGCTACCTTTTTAATTTCAAAACATTATCTTATACATCGATTATGTCGTTGTTTTGTTTTACCTGATTTGGTATTTCTCTTATAGGAAAAAAATTTGAAAAATTTTCTGTATTTTTAGAGAACTTTGACTGATAAAGTCTAATTTGTGTTTGCTGTTTTCTTCGACTAAGAACTGGGAAAAAATTATTATGAGTAAAACGCTCGCGATTTACTCTAGCAAATCGACTATGCTCTACAAAATAGTACAAACGGAATATGCGAATTTGATTTTTACAGTTCTGGCGGTTCGCTTTTGAGAAATTGTTTTAGGCCAAAAATTATATTTTTGCAGTTTCACAAAGCCGTATTTAATTTTTTTGTCGTCATTGGGATGTGTTTGAGATACCGTATTTCCTCTAATAGAAGCCCCCTCCTATTATAAGCCCCCCTCTAATATAAGCCCCTCTGGAGGTCATCCAAAATATAAAAGCCCCCCCTCTAATATAAGCCCCCCCCCTCTAGTGGGTATCCTGAAAATATAAGCCCCCTTTTTATATAAACCCTTAATCAAATATTTTTAGATAAACAGGTGCTGCTAAACGTGGTAAAAGATACAAAGAGTGCCTTTATGTATTTGCCTATCACATCTTTCGAAGTGGATCGCTGGAATACTTGTGAATGAGTGAATTTCAAAGCAAAAACTACATCGAGTGCTATTTTAGCGGGCATTTTGTTGGTTTAAAAAATTGCTTTACGCAGTAATCATCGGCAGAAAATCAGCAACAAACGATACAAAGTGACGTCGGTTTACGTTTGAGGAACAAGAAAATAAGTCGGCAGCATAGGTCAGATAAAAAGAAGGCATAACGATATTTCGCAGAAAATTATCTTAATTTCGCAGCAAATTTTTGTCTCGCTTTTTTATTTTTGATTTTCTAACCTTTTTTTGAAAATTACAGGGTGAGTCGAGAAATTCGAACACTTTTAATAAGCCATAACCTTTGTCTAGGACAAATTCCGAAATTCTGTAAACGCAGAACGACTCAATTTTTTATAGGAATTTCTTTGATATATAATGTGAAAAACACAATTTTCGCTTGATCCCCCATGTGGTTTGGCCTTGGCCATCCAGAGGCTATTCTCAGACATTCGGCAAAGTTATTACTCTAAATGAGAATTTAGCTACATAATGGTGTCAATACTTTCAGAAAAAGTATATGTAAACTAATAGAAAAGGTAAAACAAAATTCGCTGAAAAATTAAGATATGCTGCGAAATTCCAATACGCCCAAAATAAATTTAGGTAGAACGCCTCCGAGAGAAACAGTGGGTAAACTATGAATATAGAATAAGTGCTTTTGATGTTTAAACGCTGTTTCAACAATGTTATGTGGAAAATTAGAAGCGATCAGAGGGTGGCGTAAAAAATTATGACTAAAAATTTTTTCCGCGCCTTCGGCGCGGCGAGTTCAAAAAATAAAGGCCCCCCTCTAATACAAGCCCCCCTCTAATATAAGCCCCCCTGGAGGCCATCCATAAAATAGAAGCCCGGGGCTTCTAATAGAGGAAATACGGTAATAATTTTACCACCTGATGGCTTTAAAAGTTGAAGTTGTTGAAACTTATAGATCTGGAAATTTGTGAAAGAAAAAGTTTTAAATCATCTGAAGACTGATATGTTTCATAAAAATAGTCTAGACAATTTTTGAGTGAGTGCTCATCAACCTAAAGGCACTGATCTTCTTCCTCTTTTGTAATTTTTGTATAAAGATAGCATTGCTGCAAGCTATAGACACTAGTAATAAAAGGGCACAATTGCTTAGACGGTGGATGTCAATTGCTAGTGATTGACAGCATCACAACTCCCTTTACAATTCTTTATAAATTATGATGCCTTGGAGAATAGCCTGTAGTTTGAGGTAAAATAAAAGCCAATACAGCATTGTGCATGACATATCCACCGGAAAGGAACAAAAAATAGTAATAGTAATCAGAGGCGTAGCCAGGATTTCTGACACGGGGGTACCACACATAGAAATTAATTTTTGGGACCTTTTTAACTACCACGTTTTTCAAATGTGATGAGGGAAAAAATCTGACGGGGGGGGCTGCCCCTGCTCCTCCCTGGCTATTCCGAGTAGTAATTAATAACCATGAGAGGCGCTGTTCATTTCAAAAACTTCCAGGCTTACTCTGTTTTATTGTTTTATCAAATAAAAAAATACTTGCGTCTATATATGTGTTGGCTGAAAAGTCAGCAAGTAAAGTTGGAATATGAAAATAAAATTCTTGAAATTTTAATAATTAAATTTTTTGAGTATTGTCATTGAGGTATATGTACTCAGTGGGTATTCGCCTCCACTGAAAAATGGCGTCCTTTGCTATGGGATGTGTCTAACCTCCTTTACAACACACCATTGTATATCCTCGGAATGGTTGGCGCTGATTATTATGCTAGTCTAGCCCCATCCCAAAAAAGGGCACTAAACCTATATCCAGCACTGCCCCTCCTCTTTCTGGACTGTCCTTTCGACAACCAAACAGGCAGCAGGACTATATAGCAGCCCTATTAGCAGTAGAGTATTAGGACTCTCTGACCCTCCATTCCATCGCCCTGGTGTTTGCCACTCTGCCTATTCGCGTGTGGTGGTTGTTGGATCAAGTCTTTTTTGTGGCTAGTAATCCCTGAAAGGCCATTGCAGTGCATCACCACTGTATGTGAATGGCACAAAGAGGCAGGAGCAAGGGAAATAAAGTCTACAACTTTTGCCCTCCTCCTTCTCCCCTCCCCCACCCCATAATAAGTGCAGGTTCTATTGTGCCATTGAGGGCTAGCTGTATTTGTGGTTCATCCTGGTGAATGCCTCATCCACTTTTGGACATCTAGTTGGGTTATTGATTTAATTGGTTAATTTTTATGTTTCGGGATTGATTTGGAATGTATTTGTTAGAATCTTAAGTTACATTCTACAAATAACTATTAAATTAAGGACTAAATTATAGGAATACCGGTTATTACTCCCATTATAAAATACTCACTAGGCTGAATCACTTTTCTGGACATATGCATAACTAGGCTCCTCAAAACTTTTTCAAAATCATTTGTTTATCATGATTTATAGGCTTACACTACGTACACAATGATCCGTTTTTCGTTCGCATGCGATGCGAATGCGGATTCATTGTGAATGTGGTGTTAGACTCAGATTTTGCGTATGCTAGGATTGACTTAAAAATGTCTTTTAAGCTTTTTTCGTGGTTTGGAAAAAATTTAAGTGCTTTTAACAGGGTTTTAAAAGAAAAAAATATGGGCGGGGGGGGGGGGGGTTCTATTCGCTATCAGAGTCAAAATTTTCGTAGAGACAATGACCAAAAATGTGGACGAAGAATCTGATTTTCATATGAGATTTGTATGTTTTAGAAATTTTGAAAACTGACGCCTGTTTTATTGCATATTAACTATTATTTTTATTTCAAATTGACGCTCTATTTAAACATGCGGGTACGCCAAAAAGTACTTCATCTACATTTTATGCCTTATGCCAATTGTTGGTCAGCTTGTTAGACAATTGATTTAACATAAGCTGAGGAGCTTACTTTTAGACGCATATTAAATTGAGCGTCGATTTTAACATCATCCTTTTTATTTTGCGGGCTTTGGTATTTTAGTTTGCTTTTCAATTAACTACATTTTATGATTTTCCCAGAAAGCTTGGCTTTTGTTCCTAACGCGCTCCTCTTCGCGGTCGACTATGCATCCAGTGCTTGACTCAGGACTATATCCGCAACCCCTTAACCACCCTCACTTCCCTGCCCTCCACCATCCAGCGATGTCAGCGGCAGCAGATACGGCATCTTTGTACCATCACCACCATCCGCAACAGCAGAATCAACAGCAACACCTACAAAATTTCCCACCCGATCCCTACAGCCAGCAACACAGCAACTATGTGAGCTCTGCGGTTCTTGAAGCGAGCAGCATGTATTCCGCCGAAAATTATCAGCCAATTCATGGATCGACATTAGCAACGGTATTTATTAGTTTTAGGCTGTAACTCAAATTACGACACTAAATTTCTGAATTTCCCCGCTAAATTAATTAATTTCCCCACTAAATTCAAATTTCCCTCAAAACACTGAATTTCCCCACTGAATTTTAAATTTTCTATTTGCAATTTTGTGGGAATTCAATTTTAAAATCTGAAAATAGCTTGGATCGGTCAGAATTCTATAGTAAACTCCAAAAAGCAGTTTTTACTGGCTTTTAGCAGCTCTGGCATGGGATTCTGAGCAATCCAAATGATTTTCTGATTGCGAAAGAATTCCCACAACATTTCGCATTGAAATTGCACAAATCACTCGATTTGGTAAAGAAAATTCAAAATTTAGTGGGGATATTCAGTGTTTTGAGGGAAATTTGAATTTAGTGGGTAAATTCAATTTGAGCCTTAGTTTTATGGGTTTTCGGTGTATTATTGGGTGAGCTGGTACTGCAATATACTAAACTCTTTTTTAACGGTTGAACTCTGGATGCTGCATTAGTAATGGGAAGGAAAAGATGTTTTGGCTGACCAAAAAATAGCCATTTTGTTGGAAATAGGTTGCTTCTTTTGTACATTGAATAGGTTAGAAAGGCTGTGTTTATGAATATATTAATAATTTTGCTTTTCCTTTGTTCTTTCTCGCAACGGACAAGAATTCTAGCTTGTAGCAGAATAACAACAACAGTAATTGTCTAGGAAATCGAATTATTTAAAGAAAGAGATGTTGTATAGGCCATTTTTAAGTATCGATCTTCACAGTTAACTTTATTCGATGGTGTTATCGACAAACCAATCAGGGCACACACTATATACATATTATACATACTTGTTAGAGTGTTTAGGGAGATTAAAAGTTCATGAGACAGTTAACAACAAGTAAAACTGGAAAAATAATCGAGTCGGATGTGTAAAAGAGTTCACTAAGCCAAATATAGTTAACCATTATGGGAAAAATAGTCAAATTGACCAAGTAAAAAAATTAACTTCGTTAATATTCTACAGTAATCTAAATTAAAATTATTATTTAAAATCACTTTTTTCAACTATGTAATTAAATCGGGAAGAATAAAAGAGGCATTTTATTACCGCTTTAATTTAGCTGGCTGGTGTAGTTGGCTAGCAAGTTAGTTTTACTGTTCTTGGCTAACCACAGTATGTTTAGATTGAAGAAAGAGTGTGTGGGATACTTTGAAACCAATAGGGAAGAATAAACAAATTATTGAAAACAACAAACACACACCAAGTTGTTTTCTTTTAGAACTTGCTCCTGAACTCATTTCGATATTACTTACTGCAAGTTGGGCTGAAGTGATTTAAAAAAGTCTAGTTAGGTTATGATAAAAAAACCGTGAAAAATTACTTACTGTTCGCTAAAATTAAGTACCTTACTGGTTCGAAGTGAATTAAAGTCTTAATTTCAACTGCATTAAAAAACTATGTCGAAAATTAAATATTAACTGTATACCGAGGTTTGTCTGTTCTCTGTACAGGTTGAAAAAATTCGAAATAGATAGTTATAGTTGAGTTGGTTAACCATCATTGTTATTATCAGTCTAAAAGCATAGAAAAATTATAAAGTTGAATTTTGCTAATTTTTAGTCCATTTCTACAAGCAAGCCCCAAATAACCAAGTCCAACACCAAGTCATCTCCAACCACCTCCGTTCCAGTTTTCCCAAGTCCACCAGCAGCAGCCTCGATAAAATTCGAGTCAACAGCAGCAGCAGTTAGCCAGAAATAAAGCCGAAGACCTCCAGTGCCGCCAACTCTCCGAATAACTCCATTTTGGCCACTTCAACTACCACAACATCAACAAAATCGGCTTTGGACAGCACACTGGAGTTTCCACAACAACAATCAGCCAGCGGCAAACTCATTAACACCAGTAAAAATCTCAGAAATGGTAAGTGATCAGAACTTTACTATGATAAAAATGCACCCGGAAGCTGCTTTTGCATTTTAAAGAGAAATTTAAAAGGCCACTAGAAAATTAATTAATTAATTAATTAATTATGAATAATAGTAGCCTCCATACTTAGTTAACCCTTGTTCTTCAAGTTTCAAAATTTGTATAAAAATTTTTTCTATCAGTGGCCGCTCAGCAGCAAACCACCTCTTCCTCGTCCAGCCTGCTGTCCGCCAACAATTCCGCCGTGGCCGCAGCCTACTACGCCGCCGCCATTGCAAATCCTGACACTACCACTAGCACAAACTTTTACTCAAGTGGCAATCACTACTTTAATGGCACAGACAGCCTCATTCCTGAAGGCCTACCCTTGCCTCCCTACTACCCCACCAATCCCGGCATGATGATGCAGGGTATGTATTCTATCTATTTTAATTTACAATAAAAAATACAATGATGAATTGCAGGTATGGAATTGGGCCAGATGAACTAATGAACATTTCCCCACTTTATGCTGGTTCAGGTCTTTCCAGCTCAACAGCACATGTAAGACTTTTAGACTTGTCTGGCAATTATTTTCTAATATTAAAATTTTCAGCTACACTACGAAAGCGAGTCCTCAGGCAGCTATGTTGGAGGATGCAGCAGTTGGCCTCAATACTACATGGAATCATCCTCCATCCCACTGGTTGGTGTAGATTAGTTAGTTTTGTTTTTAATAGCTGATGAATTGTAGACTAATGAAAGGGTGGTGATCCAAGTGGCACAACTATGGGCACGGTTGGCTCTCAACTTTTGCCTCCTGTAAGTAGCAGTAGCAATCAGATTATTTACAGACTTTATCCCATGATTTTTAGTACATGGATGTAAGGAATGACTTCTACTCTTCACACCCCTCTTTGCAACAGGTTGATTTCGTTGTCTTTTGTAACAAAAAAGAGTGTGTGAGTAATTCGACAAAATGGTTTACGGTCAGCTCGGGCATGGGATGTGTAAACAGCTTATATATTTGTTATTATTCGGCTCCAAGACATTTTTGTCAGAATCGTCAAGAAAATTTGAGTAATCAAATTAATAAAGACCCAGGTGGAATCGAACTTGAGTGATTGTGAGTTAAATTTGAGAAATTCGAAAAAATCCAATATAAAATTCAGCTAGACATATTTTGAATTATAGGCGACCATCCCGAAAACTAATTTTATAAGCTTGATATATGCTAGGTTACTTCATAAAACAGGTTTTGGTGACTTGCTAACAGCACACATGCATGTGTGTGTGTATTTATAGGAATAGTGTTGAGCAAGTGTTTTAACAGCCGATATTTCTCTTCTTGATTACAATTGTTGCTGGCTGGGTGGGAGGGTGGAGTGCCCTTCTTATCCCTTTTGGTTTGCCGCCATACTTTTGCAATGAAAGTTTTATGTGGCGCAAAGCTTTTGGGGCATTGTTGGAAGGGAGGGAGGGTGAGGGAATAAGTGTAATAAAATCCTTCCAATCCCAAAATTACTATTGTCGGCACTACTTACAACAATACACAAGAAGATGGAGATTTGGGTGGAGGGCGGCATGCATTGCTTAAAAGGCATACATTGAGCTCAACTTTTGTGGGAGTCGTAATGAAGACTCACTTCGACAGCATCAATCATAAACACTTTTTTTTATCAACATTCACAGCTTTACTCAAAAAAAACATTTAAAAATTAAAAAAATAGAATGAAACAAGTTAAAACAAAAGCAGAACTTTTTGTCTGTTTCCAAAAAAACCAAAAAAAATTTGCAGAAAACGGGCATCAAAAAGCAGTCTGATTCTCAAATTTCATTTTTCCTGTTCAACGATATTCAAATATTGGAATTTTTTTCGTTTAAAGGAACTGGATAATAGATAAAATCCCTTTTCTTAATTAATAAAAGGTTAAAAACTCGCAGAGATAGGGGGCTACAATGAGGCTACATTGTAATTTCCTACATCAATTGGAACCATACAATATTAAATCTGGTATGAAACTTAAAGAGAGGGTGAAAGCTGTTAAGGAGATAGTCTCGACGCAAACGGATTTATCTAAAGTTTCATATTTTAAATGTGGTCATTGAGCCATATTTTGTCCACAATTCGGTGTTGCGATGTCAAACAAAAAAAATAAAAGAATTAAAAGTTGGATTAGCATCATCAATATCAGAATTTCTAAATTCCTTCAAAAAAATCCTCAAAATCGAAATGGAAATGGATGAAAAACCTTCGAAAAAAGGATGGTTAGTCTTCTATTGCATTTCGATTTTTAGCACATTTTTGAAGTAATTTATAAATTCTGATATTCATAATGCGTATACGATTTTCAATTCTGCACAAGTTCCTCCGATATTGCAACACCGAATTGCCGATAAAATATAGCTCAATAACCACATTAAAAAAAAACAAAAACTTGGATAAATCCTTTTGTGTCGAGACTATCTTCTTAACAGCTTTCACCCTCCCTTTAAGATTGATCTTTCACAGGAGTGAAATGTCCCTGTGTTGCAAAATATGGTGTCTTTATAACAAGATTCGGCTGTATTATCTAAAGTTATGTTGCTAAAAGTTACAACAGAATACATGCTATATATGAAAAAATCAAATAGCTATCCAAATGAATAAGAAGAAGTACAAATAAAGAAAGGAGAAAACCTAATTTTAAATGTTGATTATTTTCAGGCATAAACCAATCCAACATTGACCCTTTTCCAACCGTTCTTCCTGGTGTTCTCGGACAGGGAAATCCAGCTGCTGCTGATAACAACCACATCTACGGTAAAGCAACTTCACAATTCCGCCCACCCTATTTACTCTATTAAACGCCCTCCTCTAAACTCAAAAACGTGTTTGTTCTAATTTTGACCAAATTTTTTTTAAACTTCTGTCATGCGAGTTACTGCTTTTTTGGTACAGTCTACTCTCGTTAAACTGGCACTCCAATAAACTGGCACCCTCGATAAACTGGCACTTTGAAAAAGCCCTATTTGGCTGGCCGACAGAGAAATTAGGCAAAGTAACATCCCACTAAACTGGCACCCCAGGCTGGTCCCCAGGGGTGCCAGTTTATCGAGAGTAGACTGTAGCTCATTTCACTGGCTAAAAAATATGTTCAAATCACAGTACTAAGAACACGATTTTGAACGCAGGGGCGTTTAAGCTAAGGGGTTTAATACAGTGAATACGGTAATCTCGTTTCCAAACCATCACTGTTTCAGGCAACTCTTCAATGTTTCCAGACTCTGCCACTACATCGGCACTCCTGCATACCCAGCCGCAACACCTTATGTCCCTGGACCAACAGTTTACCCCCAACTATGTCGACCCTATGCATCAACCCACAGCTACCATCAATCCCTATGATAGCAACTGTGGAGTTCTGTCCAACACATCCACCGCCTATGTTTCCACCGCCACAAACCAACTTGAACTGCTACAGCCAGCTAATAGCAAGCTAAGTAATGCTCCTACGCCAGGCAAAATCAAGGGAGCGTCAAGCAGTGGGAGCACCAGAAGGCACAGAAGTACTACTAAGAGGTCAGCAGCTGTTATAACCCCAGTTCCATTGGAGTCTCGCAGTGGAGGTGGAGTAGCCGACAAATCCGGTATATTTATTTTACGTTTATTTATAAGCTAGCAAACCAAATCTGTCACTATAACAGGACTGCCTTTTTAAAAAAACTAAAGGGTGAAACCTAAAGGGTAAAGGGTTGTATGGAATCGAATATTATGGCAAAAAGAAGATTCGGTTAACTACTCGTTGTCATCTTCAGAGTCTGGAGTCTAGAAAAGGGCAGAGTACTATTTTCAAATGCCCATTTTTAAGAAACTGTGAAATAGTTAACTGTAAAATACTCAGTTGGCAGAATGATCATCAAAAAACTGTTATAATAGTTAACTCTTAAAATTTTAGCATCATCCACCTCGACCTCTGGATGGCCACACAATTTTTCAAATCTGAGCGGTCATAGCAGTAGTTTGTCTCCAACAGGAAGCAGTGGAATGGCCAAGATGCCGAGAAAGTCTAGGTCACGAAGCAGTGCTATGAACAAAGAGGACAGTGAAATGGGTGATGATGATTTGGGCAGCAATGAGGACAAAGAAATGGTACTTTCCAAAGCAATCACAGCAAACTTTGAAAAATATTCTGTTAATATTATTATTGCAGGATCGAAGGATGGCTAACAACACAAGGGAAAGAATTCGAGTACGCGACATCAACCAGGCCTTCAAAGAACTAGCCAAACTGTGCTCTCAACACATGCCCAACACCGAAGAACGGGGGCTAACCAAGCTCGGAACGCTACTAAAGGCTGTGGATCTTATTCAATGCTCGAGGAGAAGGTAAAACTGCGGTATTTGACACAAAAAACATAAAGTAAAAAAACAAGCTGGTCTTTTGACAATAAAAAAAATTACGGTTGTATTTTTTCTAATAGAACAGCCCACCCTTGATTCAAATCGTTTGCTTTACATTATGCTTTGACCCACTTTTGAAGATTGGTACCCTTCAATTTGTAGCCAGTGAGATAAGCTACAAGATGGCGTTAACTGGCCTGAGAGGAGCTTTTGAAAAGTGGGTTAAAAACACAATGCCAGGAACACGTCTTTTGAATTTAGTGTGGCCATTCTACTAAAATAAGTACGGTAAATTACCAGGACAGTCTAACAGAGCATGTGGATTCAGGTAAGAGCAAGAAATTTGGACCCACGCATGGCTACCATGAAGAGAAGTAACCAGAATCACCAGTCAATGGCACCCAGTAATTCGAGTTTCCAGCTTGGAATCACTGACGCAGAAGCAACTGGAGGAGGAGCAGCCAAAATCGAACAAACAAACAGTTGTGTGCTGACCACTAACCAACAGATGCTCTAATCGATGCTCCAGAGCTATTCTACTATCCTATCACAGTTATGTGACTTTATCCACGTGCAACAACCTGTCAGTATTGTATTGCCCTAAATTATTTTATTACATGCAGCAATCGATTGGGTGTGTATGTTTAATTGCCTAAAATATTGCTCTAATACATAGTCCAGTGTTTGTTAACGGCTCACTTATTACTGCTAATACTAGTTTTTAGTGGACAAAATTATTTCCACTCGAATTTTCTACATGAAAGCTGGAACTTGAGTTGTAGGGTTATCGAATTCTGCGCGGAATTGCGGGGAATTCCACAGGAAATTCCCCAGAATTCCCAGAAAAATGGGAAACAGGAAACATGAATTTTGGCTAGGTGAAAACCTGCTTAACGAAAACTTCCTTGAAGGGCCATTGCCGTCCCGACAACGAGAATTTCAAATGTTTGAATTCGCGCGGACAGTTCTCTTTCGTCTTTCATTTTAATCTTTTGACTTGCTTCGAATGACTCAAAAGATTAAAATGAAAGACGAAAGAGAACTGTCCCGCGCCAATTCAAACACTTGAAATTCTCGTTGTCGGGACGGCAATGGCCTTTAACGAAAACCTGCTTAATGGCGCGAAATCAAATATTTTTGCTATATCAGCTACATTTTTTCGTCTGAGCCTTGTTTTTTTACATTTTGTTCACTGGTTATTTATATTCGAGTTATGCTTCTTAATTCTTTACATCATAATTCTTTTTTTGCAAGCATTTTTACAAACTTAAAGGGGGGAACTTTATATACGCATCGTCTTAGGTCACAGGTTCGACTGCCCCAGGGTGCACACCCTTTTTTCATCTTCTTTTACAGTCGAAACTCAGACCGGTGTTTTCTGACTCAGAATTTCATACTGAACACGATGGTGCGGATTCTTTCCGCCTCAATCATTGATGAAGTTGGTGAAAAGGCTTCGGAAGGTAACAAGTTGTGGATGGTCAAAATCCAGCTGGATATCCGCAGGCTTTCAAGTGGTGCGTCGGGATTGTTATACTGCACCCGCGCTTATAATACACCAAAATGTCCGCAAGGAGCTCAGCTTTCTATTGATACCAAGGTTTTCGTTAAGCAAATTTTCGTTAAGCAGGTTTTCGTTAAGCAGGCTTTCTAGCCTGAATTTTTGATACAAAACGCCGAAATTTATTGACGAATAACGAACGAATAAGACGAATAAATTATATGAAATTTAATTTAAATTTCTATCGGTTAAAGTAACGAATACGTATTCGTTAGAATCTTTTAGCATTTTTCTTCAATTCTTAGCATCATGTTGTAGCGTAGCTCAAGCGCTACAAAATTTATGTACAAAATGTTTTTTTGAAGATCTCAATGTTGAGATAGGGCTTTTCGAAAAAAATCAATTTCTTGAAAAAATGACTAAATTCCAAAAAATTAGGAAAACTTGCATTTTAGTCATTTTTCCATAAAATAGGCATAGAAGTTGAAGGAAAGGGTTTAAAAGCTTTAAATTTTTTTTGAATAAAATAGTTTTTAAAAAAATACCTTTCGGACCACATAAAAGCTGCGATATGAAATGTCGCGGTACGAAATGTCGCGATATGAAATGTCGCGATACGAAAAGTGACCCAACGGTTATACGGTACCAAGTTCCAGCTTCCATGTAGAAAATTAAATTACCATCTTGACGCTGAAATTGCTTCAAAACTTTTGGAAAAAGTGTAAAAACGGGGCATAAATAACAAACAATTTTCTTGAGTTCACTGATATTTCTTGCTCTTCTGGAACTTTTCACAATTGGCCATGTAGCAAGGTCAGAGTCAAAATAAATTTTCCGTAAAAGTTGGCACAGCCTGCATAATCAGCTCAAAAGTGTCTTATTGTGTAATATCATGTTGCAGATTTCTTATTGTCCATATCATTATTTCTTTCAATATATTTGGATTAAGAACGCACAACATAACTTTAATTTTGTTGTAGGCCGAAGGCCGTTTTTCTGGCTACCGGACAATGTCCAATATTTTTGGAAAATGTCGCCCGACATTTTCCAAAAATATTGGACATTGTCTGGTAGCCGTTTTTCTTATTAATGCAAAGTAATGTGAAGTTGTTCATAATTGGTTGTTGTTTACTATAATAAGGTAGTTTATTGCATTCATGTCCAATAAATAAAATATTAGACACGAGCTCCGTGGGCCTCACTGGGCCGAAATTGACTTCTCGAAAATAGGTACTCATGTGAATATCTGACAAATTTTGGCAGAAACCATAGAGTAACCTATACAGAGTGTCCAAAAAACCCTACACTTCAACGGGCCGCTACACTTCAACGGCCCATCTTTATATTACACTTTTTTCAAACTTGTGTCGTTCTATGAGATATGGCCAATTCAAATTTTGACCCGTACCGAATGTCTGTAATATGGTGGTTTTCTTTCTTGACCAGACTGTTCCTAGATTTTGATTACAGCACCCTTGCACATTATATATTATTAAACGCATAATTGAACAAACTTTTTTATGTTATTTGAAGTTTTTCAAGGCTTGAAGAACGAATAAATGAGTCAGAACAGAAAATAGGCAGAAACTGAATGCAGAAGCAGAAAGTTTCAAAAGCAGAAGCAGAAAGCAGAAGCATAAAGTTTGAAAAGCAGAAGCAGAGGCAGAAGCAGAAAAGTTCTTATGCTTCTGCTTTATGCTTCTGCTTCTGTACTGCTTCTGCTTTCTGCGTTCAGATTTCTGTTTCTGATTTCTGCTTCTGCTTTTTGGAAACACTGATCACAACCACCCAATGACCCTATAAATTACTTTTTCAGGACTTCTCAAAAACCATTTTCATGCAATAATTTTGCCATGCAAGACCTAAGCGTTGAAGGCACTTACAGACCGAGCAGCTTGTGGTGCAGGCGAAAGTATAGGTACTCAATGCTGATCAAACCGATCGGTCGGATGCATCCCGTGAATTTCTCCCTGCGCCATGCACTCTTCGGAGTGATTGGCTCTAATTTGTATTCTGACCTTCTGGCTCGGTCTTGAAAGTAGAGGTGAATTGCACTTCGGTAAGGAGTGAGAGTTCAAATCTCCCTTAGGGTATGATCTATTTATTTAGCTATCTTTATATTGGTCTAAAAACTACGAGCAATGTATTTCGAATGGATTTCAGATATTTTCAGCACTTCTTTACTGTCAGAAAATGCCTTTATTGTGATTCATGTGAGCGACAGAATTGCGTAGGATGGAATAGGGTATTGTTGAATGTCTCTCGAATTTTAGCTGTAATTTAATATCATCTTTTTCTCTGTATAAATAAATAACTCTTAGATAACTCAAACGAAAGCCTAAAATCTTGGCTACATTCAATCATATGAAACGTGTGACGTGTAGGAAACTGCCCAGCACAGTCAAAGAAAGCCCCAAAAACATCGATTTTTAGGTATTTAGCCTATTTTAGATATTACCCGGTGTCAAGATTTTCCGGGCCGGTGCCCGGTGCGGTTCCGGTGCCGAAATTCTGGGATTTACAGCGCTGTTTGAAAGACATGTAAGCAAGGTTCTTAAAGGGGCATGCCCGTGCCGACACGGAGAAAGGCGGGACCAGCACTTTTTTCTTTCTCTATCAAGTTTCACATGCATACGCATTCAATTTTTTAAGTTTTCTGCCTAGTTTTTAAAAGTAGTATAAGGTCATTAATATTAGATTTGACGCAAAACCAGTGAAAAATAGAACGATTCGAAAAAATTGCTGGTCCCCGCCTTAACTTTTTGAAACGCACGGGCATGCCCCTTAAAGGGCCGTGGCCATGCGTTCTGGATTGTCTCACGGCGATTCAAAAAATTTCGCCTGATCTTTGAACTTCTGTACGGATTTTTCGGGGCGTAATCATTTCGCCAATGAAACTTTCGCCAATGCGATCTCTTCGCCAACTGCATCTTTTCGCCAATATTCTCTTCCGCGTATACTCTTGATTTCGTTGGCAAATAAATGATGAGAGATGTAAATGTGATTTAATTCGTTAAATGGGTACACATCCACAGCGAATAGATGATCTTCAGGTTCGACTCTCAGTGTGTGCAAACCTATTTTTACTCTATATTCTTTAGTAAGTTCACTGACTACTAAGTTCAAAAACTATATAGGAATTGATTGGAATCATTTCCAGCACTGCTTTACTGTCATCAAATGCCCTAATTTTGGGATTTCGTGCAATTGACTATCCAAATGAAAGAAACCATTCAAAATGATGCGTATTTAGTTTTTTATTGCCTCAAACTCTACCAATTTCATTTATTTGTCGACGCGTTCAGTAACTTTCTAGAGTAAGTATTCACGGCTAACCAGATAGAAATTTTCCCACGCCACAATCACTCCAGAAAAGTGGGTAGTACAAAGTTTTTACCAAGGAAGAAAAGAGTATTTTTGAGGGTAGGATTTCAGTATTATTTGGGAACTGACGTTTTTTTGCGATTTCATTTTACATTATTTTATACAAACGTATGCTGAAAATAATGGCAAGAAGCAGAGCTACATTTTGAGTATAAGCTATAAATGACCATGTGAATTGAAATTGCAAAAACGCCAGTTCCAAAATAATACCGAAAAGTTCCAGAAAAGCCTGGGTAAAATGGCATGGATTTGTACATCGTACAATGTTTCTTAACCCTAAGACTACCGGAAAAAAAACTAGCGTTGTATACCGTGGGGTCAATATGACCCCAAAACAAAAAGTAGTCAAAATAGTTCCAAATTATCGAATTTATTCCACAAAAAGTAAATGACTTTATTGATCACTACACTCATAACAAACTGAATGACCAACACATGTAAATTTTTGACAATTACTACATTTGATGACACTTTTTTTATCGATTTCTCTTGGGATACATTCATACTGGGCACAAATAGCATCGACCACGTTTGCTTCCTGATGCTGTTGAGGACTTGGCATTGTTCTTGGAGGATTCACCACGGGCAAAGTGCAAGCTAATGTTTGACCAAGCTCTTCAAGAAATAGAGACGACGATGCGCTTACCAACGTGAACCAGGATTGATTTTTGACCAGATCACAAATGCATTGACAGCAGCAATGTCCAACATATTTTTCGACATTTTCGGCTGACAATCTTCCCCGATTTGCTGGAGGCTGAGAATTCCAAACTTCTTTCCCATTCTTACACGCATACGACGGAACCACTTCGACTTCTTCACCACCACTGAGAGATTCGCTACTACTGGAAGCATCACCGCTGAGAGAGTCGATTTCACTTCATCCGACGATGGCACATATTCACTTGGAAAATCTTCGTTACTTGAGCTAATAGGCATCGGTCTAAAAAAGAGAAATGGAGATATAGAAACAACTAAAATAATGAAATAGTATATTGGGTCATATTGACCCCACGGTATACACTGCTGCTTTTTATACACCAACAAAAATAAATCGCCAAATCATAGGAAAAGTAGTCAAAATGTAGCTAACAAAAAGACAAACAAAGTCAGAAAAAATCAGCCTTTCACAATGTCTAAAAAAAATTTACAGCTTTTTCAAAAGTGCTTGGGTCACATTGACCCCATGGTGGTGTAGGGTTAATTTTAGCTCTGACTAAATATAAGTTTGGTCAAACTGATTTCAACACTAATTCTGAATTTCGACATTAAATTAATTAATTTCGACAATAATTCAATTTCCTCAAAACACTGAATTCTGACACTAAATTTCTGAATTTCCACACTAAATTCAAATTTCCCTCAAACACTGAATTTTCTCACTAATTTTTGATTTTCCCCACTAAATTCATGATATTTCTCACAAAAGCAATTTTTACAGGCATTATTTATTCGGAGGTGCTATTAGCAATATTTAGCAAAGTTAGTGTTGGTGTTCGACTACGAATCCGCATAGCATGTAGCTCGGGCTAGAACTTTGACATCATTTGTTACCTCATCGCACGCATTATCATAGATCTTAGCGTTCGGAAGTTCTTTTTCAAAGTTAGCTCGAGCATGGTACCAGCACATTCCTCTTATCGCAGACGGAAACTCTTTTTTGCAAGCTTAATTAGACGAAATAACTGCGTATTAAAAACTTTGAGTGATCCTCACCACTTGTTTTTGGCGGTGCCCCATCGGCAATAAGCAGTCTTGGCTCATAGACACGCTCAGGATTCCACTTTGCAATGGCTTGCATGAAGACTCCATATGCCATTGGCCTTCACCCGAAGAAATCGCTACTCCTGTTGGAAAGAATTTCTTGTCCGCGTCTGAGAAGCCACACACCTAAAGCAGCTAAGCTATATGCTTGCAAACGTAGCGTTTATAATCTAACCAAGAGTGGATAGTTCAGAGTCATAAGTTTGTAGGTACCATCTACCTGAATTGTAGGCCATCAAGATTGACGAGAAAGAAGCTTGGTTGTTGAAAAGACCATTATGAACTGTGGCTCATTTCTCACTTCACCATTCTCTTCTGTAATGACCACCCGATCTTGAAAAGCAACAAGATATGATTGATCTTGATCTTCTGAATAAAAGTGAAGTCAACATAAACGACAGTAAAATAAGGTAATGACTTACGTGGTATTTCCTTGTGCTCTTCATAGTACTCGCTTTTTCGATCGATAGCTCTTCTGATTTTGAATTTGTTTCACAGTCGGAAGCTTTAGGCCAACTAATGCTGCTTCACTCTAAACAATTCGATATAGCAGTTTGAAAAGCGTTATTATCGTAATCATACAACAAGCTTTCTTCCAATTCGACTCACTGTCATCCCTCCAACGGCTCATCTTTTG